>BSBK01008241.1:0-97500 GCA_027943335.1 Chamaecyparis obtusa | reverse complement strand
AAGCTTCTAATTTAGATACTTACCAACTCTTTCAAGTAATTAGTCAAACCCACTTTAACACAAATATATTTTTGAGGATGATCTTAATAAAAATAGTGTACCTTGATGCAAATGACCTTCCTTAGGGATGAGGAAATTACATGCAAAATAATTCGACAATCTCTATTGGGAAACCCAAAAAATAAACAATATAGGAACACAATTTTTTTTGACATTTGATAGTAAAACATTTCATGTTTATGATTGAAAAAAACAACAAACGTGACTAAATATACTATGGGTCATGCTAGAGAATGGCTTGGACATGATTCACCTCAGCAAAACATAAACAGAGAAGAAAACTCTAGTATATTTTTAACAACATCGAGGTGGATCACGTACGGGATTCAAAATTTGGCAACCCATTTTCTTAACATACTTTTAGGGGTTTTCTCCTAACAAAGTAACTAACAAGAGTTTGTTTCTCTAACCACTAACATGCACTATCAAATTCAAGGATGGGTAAAACCACATCTATTGGATTGTCACAGACATAACCCATGGAATACTTTTGATACAAAGTCATGAGATGCTTTCTTAAAGGAACCATGGTTAATAGTAAGAAATCCATCAACATTAACAAAAAAATCTTGGCTGAAACAAACTCATGCCATATAAAGAAAAGCTTAAAGTCTTGCAATAAATGTTGCATGACAAGAAGAAAGACCACAAAAGAAGGGCAAGTTACTCATAAGAAAGACAAAACCCTAAATATTATTGAAAATTTAACTCCATACTCTCATTTCAATTTTATATAGTTCAGAAATTTGACCTTTTACTGAGAAAAACAAAAATGTTACAACAAACTAAAGTACATATAAGAAAAATTGTGTAAAACTGATATAATATATTATATAATGTAAAATTTTATTTTCTTCTTATTAAGCATTATTAAGCATAATAATAATATAGAATACAAGAATCATAAATCAATCTATAATACCTCAACCCGTACATAAAACATAAAAAAAAAATCATCCAAACCTAAAACAGACCAAACGACAAACAAACACAAACAAGATCATCCAAACCTAGAACACACCAAAACACACATAAAAACAATATTGCAGAGCTGATGTCATGTATAAGATTTTGTTCTCTTCCTTTCATCTCACACCAACTTTAATAACATAGAATACAAGAATTGAACCTTCAACATGACAAGCCTGTTGATCTTTCCTGCTTAACTCTCTTGACTAGACACATTCTACCGAACCCCGAAGTCTTCGTTTATAGTTTCTTCATAGTTTTGTTTCCTACTATTTTTGGTTGTTTTCAAGAGTCAGCCAACGTGAACAGATTTCCTGGCCTACATCTGTTGACTACACCAACACAATTTGATCTTCGTCATCATCATCCCTTACGCTTCGCACAGAATTTTCCACAAAGTCTCCTATAAAATATAGTTTGATGGCGTCTGACGTCTAAAGCATCCATCACAGTTTCTAAAAATATCTTTTATTGCTTTTAGGATGTCATATCCTTTGATTACTCCATCGCCGACCTTTCTAAGGTTTACTCTGTTTTAATCTTGTACATTTCTATTTTCTAAGAAGTCCTTGTTTACAGGCAGATATTATTGTGATCATTATCAACTATGCTTAATTAAATTTTTCTTCTCAAACATTCTAAAATAAATCTATTTTAAAAACTAAATAATTAAAACAATTGGCATTCTTGTCGATCAACAAGTCTATTAGCTGTTGTAGTCTTCTCTAATTATGAGTTCTCTCCAAATGATACATTTTCATTTATTGTTGAAGAAAAACTTTCAATTCACCACACTATTGATTAATCATTCGACAAATTGAAATGTTTGATGTAATTATAATGGTATGCTACCCTTCATATCTAGAACAAAGATTAAGTCTACATGTGATCACTTACATTGTAGTGGGAATATGTTTACACCATGTTAACACTAGCCACTTAATCAAAATGCAAATTCTTAGCAATATTTTTATATTAAATCATAAAAAGAGCTACTAGATGTTATATGTAAAATTTGACTATGTATTTGACTTTTCACAATATTTTCTTATAAAAGAAGAGAAATAACAAAAAATTGAAAAGTTTTTTTTTTCTTTTTTTGTGGACAAAAGTCGTCTAAGCCACTATATTTTATTTATAATAATAAAAAGAGTTTACAAAAATGCATTACATCCAAATATGGAGAGGAAGAAGATGTAAACCAAAATAAGTCTCATAGGTTCAAAAATTTATCCATCCACCAATCCCCATTGCTGAAAGAAACCAGCAATAAAAAAGCTAAGCATAATCCAAATACTAGATGCAGGTCAAATATTAAAGTAAGACCAACTACTTGGGTCTACATCCAAAGGAGAGAAGACCCAAGCATCAGAACAAATATCAGAATCAAAAGGATCCTCCAAGGGAATATAGTCCTCAACTAGCAAAAAAAGAGCAGGATCAAGACTTGTCTCATAATTATAATCAGCAGAATAATCAACATCCTATTGAGCTACAATATGAAGGGGAGAGATGAACTAAGGAGACAAACAACAGAAACCCTCAAAGTGACCGGTCAATGTAAGGCCTTCCTCTATTAAATATTCTTGCCACCATTCATCTCCTATAGTCATTTTTTGGCCTAACCATTTCTACAAAAAAAACTATATTGCATGTAATTTTAGGTTTCCTCACCTCAAAAGCCCTAACGTTCTTTATGGTTAACATTGGTTTCTTAACTACCTCCTCTTATGTTCTACATGTCTCCCTAGGGTTCGTCAGCTAGAATTAATCTTCAAGATAAGCAACTTAAGCCCTTAATCCACATTATACACTATCACATTCAAATATATGATAATTTCTTCAAAGAAGAAACCCCTACATAGATCCATTACTTCAAACTTAGGCATTCCTATTACTAGCATAATGGAGAAAAATACCATTAGGATATCTGTATTCACCTTGAATTTGTCTACTGTATTCAAACACTCATCATCAAGGATAATTTTGATTACATGCAAGGCTAATTCATTTATCCCATTCACTATCCTACCCCATATTTCATCTGTAATTCTACCCAAGAAGGCCCTTTGTCGATTAACCTTAATTCCTCTTATTTCTTCATGCTCTTGAGCATTGATAATGGCCCTTCCTAGTGCTTCTACCAATGTTATGAATAAGAAAGGAAAAGATCAAATCTCCTTATCTTAATCCTCTTGATATGTCAAAATACCATTTTGGTGAATTGTTTACTAGCATTGAGAATCTAGGGCTAGAAATATAACTAAAAATTAAATCTATCCACTGCTTTACAAAGCCAAAGGCTTCCAGACATTTACTCAAAATCCACTAATATACTTTATCATATATCTTTTTAATGTCTAATTTTATAAGCATATTGGGATATATTTGGTGTAGGAGCACCCTTCTAAGGGCTCCCACCATCACCAATTTTTTTGTGAAAGAACTTCTTTATGAAGGTTTGTAACTAGAATAAGAGCTATAAGCTCACATGGTGTGTAGGCCTAGTGGAGGTCCTAGAGTCTTAGGTTGGTCTTCCAATTCTGATGGTACAGTGACTTAGGGCATGATATCATCCTAAGATCACTTCTTGTTTAGATTGGTCAAAGTCTTAAAATAGGAGTTTGGGAAGTTTTAGCACAAGTGTGCCTTGTAATAGACCTAAGAATGGTCTTAGGAGGTAGTGAGAGAAAAAGTTGCTTGAGCAAGAAAAAGTTGCTCAAAAAGTTGCTAGCAACTTTTCTCAAAGAAGGTCTAAGCCTTACCAAAGCAGCTCTAAGCCCTAACCCAGCTCTAATCCTGAGGAGGAGACTATATATGACTTGTAAAACCCTAATTCAAGGGTTGGCTTTCATTGTGTACGACCTGGAGTTGGAAAGACCTGATTGTGACTATAAAAACGTGTGCCAATCAAGCTTTATGGCATGATCTAATGCATTAATGGATTACACATAGTATCTTGGACATTGTACATTTGTTTGGTTGTGTTTACTTTCATTTTTGTGTGCTTAGAGTAATTTCTTTGTTCATTTGTCTGTATATAAGTTTTTGTTTTGAATTTGCCAGTACCCTGTCTAGTTTGAAGGGGTTTGTAATGTAGGGGCTTGTAACTCCTATCCCCACCATGGAAACACCATGGGTCTTTGGGATATGGTAGTAAAAACCCTAACCTGTACATACATGCAAGTAGGGCCCTGGATTGTACATGCAAGCTATTTTATGACCCAGCCCTAGGCGAGACTAAGCAGCACCCGACTAGGTGTGGTTAGCAGAGAAGAAGCTCAAGAGGACAAGGGAGAGAGTTTCATGACAAGCCCTTTTGAGTAAGTCAAGAGGCATGAGTGAAGATTCACTGGTGTGAAGGAGAGAGCTCTACCAATTCATTTGAGGTGTTTATGTAGACAAACAAGCCCTGTGACTCAGAGAAGCCTAAAAAGCCCTAGAAACCCTCATTTCTAGTGGAGGCACTGTACGGACAGTTGAAGCCCCAAAACCCTAAAAAATACTTGAGGGTTGGGAAATTGAATAGTGGTTCTTTTGGAACCCTATCCTTGAATCTATGGAAGAAGTGGGTCAAAAGCCCTAAAAACCCAGAGAGGAGGCTAATAGGGGCTCTTTCTAGTAGCCCTATTTTGTGAAGAAACTTTGAAATCGGGTATCAACCCATCTTCACCAACACCTTGGAGATGCTTTATTTGATGAAAAAACACCTTGGAAGTCAATGTTTATCTTGTAAGAGCCTATGGAGTTGATTAAGCCTTAAAACCCCCTTATTGGTCTATGTAAGGGAATTGAGCTAGGAAGAGTGCAAACAAGCTAGGAAGAAGGAGAGTTTATACTTGGTGGATAGATTGAGCTAGGTCAGGGGATTCTAGAGTGAATAGGAGTCTTATAGACCATAAGGTGTGTAAAGAGCACATTGGGATCCAAGACAAGGATCAGGGAGCATAGACTAGCTAGTCTATCCCAATCTCCCCATCAGTTTGGTATCAGAGCCTACAAGGCTTGGGAAGTGGATAGTTGGAAAGTGAATGTTTCAACCTCCAGAGGAATAAGTTGGATCATCTCAAAAGAAGAAGATGGTGAAAAATGCAGATTTAGCCAAAAAGGTAGAAGATCAGGAGGAAGCCAATAGACTCCTACAAGAAAGATTGTATCAGATGGAACAACTCTTGGATGATGTCCAAGCAAAGGCAGATAAAGTGAAAGATAGAATGGAGGAGCATGAGGCTAGGGAAAAAGGGGTGACTATAGATGATGAAGTGCCTACACTTGATCCTCCTACTCAAGATGAGCAATTCTTGAAGGCACTAAAGGCCATCACTGGCAAGGCACTTGAAGGTGTTCCACTTCTTACTAGTAGGATGGACATCAAGCTTGTAATGCAATGGATAGAGGGTATGGAGAATAACTTTGAGTGTGAAGGGATATCTAAGGCACAAAAGGTCAAAGTGACCAAAGAAATATTGAGAGGCCAAGCTCTAACTTGGTGGAACTATCTCCAAGAAGAAAGGGAGAAAGAGGGAAAGAACCCTATTGCCAATTGGAAAGCTATGGTAAATAAAGTGAAGGAAGCATACCTGCCTGCAGATTATGAAATCTAGCAGCATAGAAGAAGGTTGAATCTCAAGAAAAAAGAGATGGATGTAGCCACCTATACTAAAGAGTTCCAAAAGTTGAGTTTAAGGTCCAAAGTGAAAGAGGAGGAGAGCATCAAGGTGGCAAGGTATTTAAGTGGACTGAGATGGAGTATAGCAGAGGAGATGAACCTGTTTACACCTACCATAGTCCTTGGATGTCAACACATGGCACAAAAGCTAGAAGATAAGCAAAGAAAGAAGTAGGAACCTAACTCTAAGAACAGAGGCAGAGGTAGGGACTCTAGAGGGGGTAAAAAAGGAGGTTCTAGTGGCAGAGGAGGTGACTCTAGAAGCCAAGGAGAGAGTAGAATCCTAGAGTAGGTTGCAGAGACTAGTTCAAGATGAACATTTGGTACAGGAAGAGGATCTCAGGGTGGAAAAGGAAGAAGTACAGGAATAAGCAGCTCCTACTTTGCCACAATGAAGTGTTATCAATGTGGACATCTTGGACACCCTGCTTATAGGTGTCCTGACAAACCTACAAGCTCTAGTGGTGAAAAGAGGGTAGCCTATGCCCAAGAAGATGGCAGTAGTTCATGTACTAATGAAGTAAGAAAGCTAGAATCAGAAATGGGGGAGAACTTGATGTTTAGGAGGGTACTAATAAGGCAACCTAACCAAGGAGAACCCAATCAAAGAAGAGCTCTATTTAGAGTGAGGTGCAAAATCCAAGGCAAGGTGTGTAAGGTGATAGTTGATTCAGGATCAATTGACAACATCATATCAGATGAAGCTGCAAGAAGCTAAAACTTGTGAAGATTCCCCATGTAAACCCTTATAAGGTGACCTGGTTAAATCAAGAGTAGAGTGTCTTAGTGAATGAGCAGACATGGGTGGAATTTACCATCTCCTATTGGACAGACCCTAGCAATTTGATAGGAAAGTGCTCTATGATGTAGAAGAGAACTCCATTTCATTCAAGAAGGATGGTAAGGCATTCAAGATTTAGTCTCTGACAGAGATTGGTGAAGGAGCCTCAAGGACAACTAGTATGTTTCTTAGCAGTGGGAAGGAATTACTACACTTTATACAAGATGTTGAAGTGGAGGGATGTGCCATTATGGTGAAACCAAAAGAGGGTGAACATAAGTTGCATGTAGAGACACCTATAGAGGTGAAGTAGATGTTAGAAGAGTTCAAGGACATTGTGAGTGATAGAGCACCTACAACACTTCCTCCAAGAAGGGCCATAAGTCATCAAATAGACTTTATACCTAGTGCATCTCTGCCTAACAAAGCAGCCTACAAGCTTACCCTTGATCAAAACAAAGAAGTAGCAAGGAAAGTGCAAGAATTATTGGATCAAGGACTGGTTAAGAAAAGCATTAGTCCAAGTGCAATCCCAGTGGTCTTGGCATCCAAGAAGGGAGGAAAATGGAGACTTTGCACTGATTCAAGGGCCATCAACAGGATCACTATCAGGTATAGGTTCCCAATTCCAAGAATAGAAGACTTGATGGATTGTTTAGGGGGTGCTATGTATTTTACAAAGTTGGATCTCAAGAGTGGTTATCACCAAATAAGGATTAAGGAGGGTGATGAGTGGAAGACAACTTTTAAAACCACATATGGGTTATATGAATGGCTTGTGATGCCATTTGGTCTTACCAACACCCCAAGAACCTTCATGAGGTTGATGAATGAGGTCTTGAAGGACTTCATAGGTAGATTTGTGGTGGTGTACCTAGATGACATACACATCTATAGAAAAACTAAAGCAGAGCACCTAGAGCACTTAAGTTAGTCTTGAAGAGGCTACATGAAGAACAATTGGCTATTAACCTTGAGAAGTGTGAGTTCATGCAGCAAGAACTAGTTTACTTGGGATTTGTGGTGTCCAAGGGCACTTTGAAAATGGACCCAAGCAAGGTGGAGGCAATCTTGAATTGGCCTGCCCCTAAAATAGGGACGAAAGTGAGTAGTTTCCATGGGCTGGCCCAATTCTATATGAAATTTGTGAGAAATTTCAGTGGTATATGTGCTCCAGTTCTTGAAACCATCAAGGGAGGACTTAAGAATAAGTTCAAATGGATAAGGCAGTTGAAAAGGCATTCCAAACATTGAAGCAAGGGGTAGCTACCAAACCTATCTTACTCTTACCAACTTTTGACAAATTGTTCACCATTGAATGTGATGCAAGTGGAGTTGTAGTAGGGGGTGTATTGATCCAAGAGGCAAGGCCTGTGGCATTTTTCAGTGTGAAACTCAATGAAGCAAAGAAGAGGTATTCAACCTATGACCTAGAACTATATGCATTAGTACAATCCCTTAAGAAGTGGAGGCATTACCTCCTACCCAAAGAATTTGTGGTGTTCATAGATAATCAAGCCTTGAGCTATATTAATACTCAAGAGAAGATTAGCAATAGGCACTTGAAGTGGATGGAGTATCTCCAATCCTTTACCATCACTATTAAGCACAAGAAGGGGCAGCTCAATAAGGTAGCAGATGCTTTAAGTAGGAAGCTCTTGAATTTCCAAGAAGTTCAATTGTAGAGCATTGGAATAGTAGGTTTCAAGGGTCTTTATGAGGAGGATGAAGACTTCTCAAAAGCCTACAAGGTGTGCCAAGAGTTTGAGAACCATTTCCATGGTGAGTATGCATATTACACCCTACAAAATGGACTCTTGTTCAAAGGAAATCAACTATGTGTGCCTAGGGGATCCATGAGGGAAAATTTGATTCAAGAGAAGCATAATGGCAACCTAAGTGGACATTTCGGCATAAACAAAACTATGGAGCTAGTACACAAGTACTATTTTTGGCCTAAGTTAGAAAGGGATGTGAGAAGATATGTGAACCAATGTGGTGTGTGCCAAAGGGATAAAGGAGGTTCAAGAAATGTAGGGCTCTATCAACCATTGCTAGTTCCAAATAGGCCTTGGGAGTGTGTGAGCATGGACTTTGGGGTTGGACTCCCTAAAACCAAAACAAGTATGGATAGCATCTATGTTGTAGTAGATAGATTCTCTAAGATGAGCCATTTCATTCCATGTAGAACTACTCATGATGCAATCTATATAGCCTATCTCTTCTTCAAAGAGATAGTAAGGATTCATGGACTCCCATTGAGCATTGTGTCAGATAGGGATAGCAAGTTCATGGGCCATTTTTGGCAAACCTTATGGAAAAGGTTAGGAACTAATCTCTCATTCAGTTCAGCATACCATCCTCAAACTGATGGTCAAACTAAAGTTATAAATAGAGTGTTGGGTAACTTGCTAAGGTGTTTGACCAAGGAATATGGGAAGACTTGGGATCTTGTCATTCCTCAAGCAGAATATGCCTACAATGATAATGTGAATAGGACCACAGGGAGAAGTCCTTTTGAGGTTGTGTATGGAAGACACCCTAGAGGTGTATGTGAACTATGAGACTTAGGTTCAATGAATATGAAGAGTGGACAAGTAGAGGACTTCACTCAAACTATCAAGGAGGTCCAAGAGCAGGTTAAGAAATCCATCATGGAGTCCACTCAAAAGCTCAAAGCCAAAGTAGATGAAAGGAGAAGAGAAATCCAATTCAAGGTAGGGGACTATGTGATGGTCCATCTAAGAAAATCAAGGATGCAAAAAGGTATGCCCACCAAGTTGTAGATGAGAAGAGTAAGGCCTTGTAAAATTCTGTCGAAGTATGGTGAAAATGCATACAAGGTGGACTTACCATCAAGTTTGGCTATCTCACCAGTGTTCAATGTTGCTAACCTGGTCTTGTTCAAAGGTGATCCACCACAGCAAGGTGAAGATCAGTCAAGGGTGTTGCAGGACATAGACACCAATGCCATGCCAAAGAAGAAGCAGCCCATAGCAGAGCAGGTTTTGGAATCCTAGGTGAAGAAGGCTACCAGGCATCAAGTGTATATGGAACACTTAGTCAAATAGGTAGGTCAGCTTGAGTCTGAAGCCACCTAGATTGAGGAAAGTTAGTTCAAGAAGTTAAGCATAGACCTAGCTCTTCTTGAATCCAAAGTGCCTTAGTTTGTGTTGAGGGGGAGTATGGTGTAGGAGCACCCTTCTAAGGGCTCCCACCATCACCAATTTTATTGTGAAAGAACTTCTTTATGAATGTTTGTAACTAGAATAAGAGCTATAAGATCACTTGGTATGTGTAGGCTTAGTTGAGGTCCTAGAGTCTTAGGTTGGTCTTCCAATTCTAATGGTACAGTGACTCAAGGCATGATGTCTATTAGAAACAGGGAATACTGAGAGGGGGGGGTGAATCAGTATTCTACAAACTTTATCTTTTGCCCAATTATGGATATAACATATTATCTTTACACATGCATAACATAAGAAGCTAAACAACATGCATATCAATAAAACTAAAGAACTCATAACACATTATTTGTTCTTGAGGAAACCCTGGCCAAGGGAAAACCCCGGTGGGGATGGTACCCAAAAAGATCCACTAATAAAAAGTATCTTGTTAAGGATGTTGACCCTATTAGGAGTCTATTACATGCATATAGCGTCTCAGTCCTGATTAAGGGACTATAGGCCTTGTTAGAAGCCTCAACCCTGTTAGGAGTTGGCAATACAAAATGTGATTACTAGATGAGCCCACTGCCCAAACAAGTAATATACAATATTTACTGATTACAAAAGTAGGTCAAGGTACATAACCTTATACTTCTTGCATCGATATCTTTTCACTTCTCTTTCACTATCGCTATTATATACATTCATTCCTTCATCATTCATATCCTTCTTACAATTTACAATTACATTTATACAAGTTGTTAGGATTAATAACTTTCCAGTTGGCTATCACATTAAAAATAAATTTATCCAAGGGTTAACATCTAGGATGTCATCCCTTTATATTTTTAAGTCATTATTTTGATAAACAAAATAATCCCTTAACACTTTACCAATTCTGTCTTCATATTCTGTCCTATCAGCTTGACACTGTCTTTAGAAAAACTATCATAACTTCTTTCGTACATGCCGTACTGACTTGCGCTCTGAGATGAGTCTTCAATAGTCATCATAGAGTCTATGTTCAAGTGTGCAAGCACTAAACTTACTCCAATCAACATCACAAAGAAAAATTATCTCTAGGTTCATTGGTAAAAATACTGTCTCATACTTAGATAATTTTGCATTGTGCTCTGACATACTAGCTCTCTGACCTATGTGATCTTCACGAAGATTATATGTTTCCATAATGACAACATCTATGTAACCAACTCAGCCAAATTTCCAACAATCTCCCCCTTTGTCATTGGTGGCAACATATGAGAAAATTGGCTAAGTCTACAACTTCAAAATCTCAAAATTGTGGCCATAGTATAAAATATATACTATCCTTATAACTCCAAAAAAAAATACTTATCTCTAATACAATACTCCCCCTAAGAGTATCAATCCTTATCATTTTTGTATCAATTTTTTGCTATATATCTCTCCCCCTTTGACAACAATGACAAAATAAAGGTAAGGAGGGTTACAAAACTGTATTCACAAAAAGATTATACCTTAATTCAATATTGCAAAGCCAGTAAGCTTGCAACACAATCTACAAAATCAATCTTTATAGCTTCTAACTGCTTCTCCCATGATTTCTTAATACAATCTGCCACACTGAGTAGTGAGCTCAATCCATAAGATGCTATCTCACATGTTTGGAGATTCTTAAAGTTAAACTTTTGAAAAGATGTCTTAGCTGAAAGACATTCTTCCAATTTCCCTTCAACAATACTTAACTTCATAGAAGTGTGCTCTCTTAAAAGAGTGAATCTTTTCATTTTCCTATCTTTTTCATCTTGCAAAATTTTGATTTCATCATATATTTTATGAATTTTCTTCTCAACATCAAATACCTTCACATTGGGGCTTGAAAGAAGGTTAGTTTCATTCTGAATTTCTACTTCCTTCGTCTTCATCTTCTAATTTTCTTCTGCTCTCAAGGTCTCTGATTTTGTACACTGGATGTACACAGATTTCCCTCTTTCCAAATTCTTCCTCAAGTCCTTTATACAGTTATCAAGATTGTTGATATCATTCCTAATATTCTAGCTAATGTTCAAAAGCATTTTGGCCTCATAGGTTGCTTGAGCTTTCACTTTTTCTATATCAGATAAGTTTGCAAATTCACTGTCAAAAGTGTTCATCATTTTCTTTGCTTTCTCTAGAGGATCAACTTCTGCAATTTGTGTAGCTACAATGCTTTGTAACTTCTCAGTAAGTTCCTTCAGGCATCCTTCAAGACATTTTACTTTCTTGTTCTTTCCAATGATCTTGTTCAAGGATGTGATCAATTCCATCTGATCATCATCATCTACTTCCTTTCCCAAATGCTCAATCATAGATCCAATTTGATTCTTCTTTCCAGTCTCAGGAGTAAGACTAATATCTTCTTTAGTGGGAATAGGTATTTGTTTTTCTATCATTGGGGGTTCTATGACTGTGGTCTCTGTTTTCTGTTCTCCTTTGGTAGTCTCCTGCTCTTCAAAAGCCGAATTGTCAACAATATTTTCTAGATTCTTGAATACATTATCATCAGTATCCAAGGTGATCTTCATTCCTTCTACATTCATGATTTCATCTTCAATGTTTATGGTTGGTGGAGAGGGAATATCCTCTTGTTCTGTTTCACCTGCTTTCTCTGCTGCAACTGATGGCTCTCCAGCATTTTCTGTCATAACCTTGATAATTGCTTGCTCTATTTCTGAGTTAACTTCTTCATATCTGCTTCCCATAATCTGAATGGTTCTCTTCTTGGTTCTCAAATGGGTGCTTAAAGCTTTCATGATCTGACCAAAGTGTGCTTCATCTTTTATAACACAAATCTTTCTTACAAGCTTTTCTCTAATAGATGTGTCTTCCTCTGATGCTCTCTTCTTCCTATTCACAAGTTTATTGTACAAATCATTAGGTATCTTACCCTGAATTGTATCAAACTTCTTATTAGACGAAATCATATGCTTTAGCACTACATTTTAAGATTTAATCTCTCTGCATAATCATAGAGATCATAATACTTATTCATTCTTGTAAAGTCTCCATCCTGAATGATCTGCTCATTAAGCTTCTCAACTTTAGGTTTCCAAGTTTTCTTCTTAATAGAAGTGACATCATCTTTGATTTCTACAATTTTCCTTGGAACTGGTTGGACTAATGTTTTCTTCCTTTTACCCGATCCAGTAGCACTCTCATTTACTCTTTTGTTAGGTGTGGGAGGAAGTGGATCTATTGGATATCTTTTCTTCTTGATCCTTCTCAATTTCTTCCACTTTCACCTTAACTTGTGTTTCTTCATGCTGTCTTGCAATTGATGATAAAGGTGGAATAGATAAAACTTCTTTTTGTCCAATATTTTTGATTGCTGCTGCTGCTTGCTTTGCTACCAAGAATTCATGCTCACTCATCCTTGTATCTTTTAGGATTTTCTTGATAGTACTCTCATCTCTTTTCTTAGACTGCTTCTCTTCAAAGGTTCCAAACCTGTTATAGTGAGTGTCCAACTTCCACTTAAGTAACTTGCTCACATACTCTTATGTCTCTACCTCAGATATCTCATAGCCAAGAGGGCCTATGAATTCTATTCTAGGTTCTACTGCTTCAATGTAGGTAAAGTCAGTATCAACCATGAAACATATCTCATTTTTATACTTCTCCACAAGAGACTGTGGGATCCTTGATCTGCTAGACACTATATCCTGAAATGTCTGGATTACCAATACTGCACTCTCATTCACTTTGTCAATAACATGCCTTCTGTACACTAGGTTAATCCTTTCCATTATAGTTTGGCCATCATTCTAGTCATTTCCAATGGTGTAAGGAAATCTTCTCAATAGATGAAAAAAAATATAGGTGATTAAGGATGAGAATCTAAACTATGTATACTTAGTTTTCTTAATCTTTTCCAAATTCTCAAATAGTTGAATTCTTAGAATCTCACACATATCAACTTGTACTTTGTCAAAACAAATCAGATAAGCTACATGTATCACTCCAACTGCCATGTCATCCTCTCTTGAATTTGCACAAAACTTAGTGGTTAGGATCTTCCATAAGTATCTGACATCATCTTGTTGAATCTTACTAATCACAATTCCTCTACCATTATAGGATGAATTTTTGTTGTCTATGACTATTTTCCTCATGTTTTTCTCATTTAAAGGAATGGCTCTAGTTTTAGATAGTCCAGTAACTTCATGAATCAAATCAGTTGTGATATCTATCACTCTAACTTCTAACCAAAACTTCCCATTATGAATTCTGCTTAAGATTATCTTAGTACATTCTTCATTGTCAAATTCATACTGTAATGCATACTTAATGATTTCATTATCTTTCAAATGTTCAAATCCTTCTTTCAATGTCATGTCTTGATTGTAGATATTATGATATTCATTGGTGAAATCACTATCACTGATAGTCTCTAGTTTGCATCCAAGATAACTTTTGACATTCTCTAGATGTAAAACTCTGTCTGGTATGGATGATAAAGCTAACCTAGGATCATCTTCCAAGGGTTCTACTGGTTCCCTTTTCAACTTAGGTCTATTTTTATCTTTGACATTATGAATTAAAAAAACATCCATGATTCCTTCACTAATTTAAGGATATGTCAAGTAAAATACCTCGATTTCATGATTTTAGGGCTTGCATAGATTCGGCACAAAATTCTTCTCCAAATCCTTGAAAAATGCTTCCAATCACTGCTCTTTGATCTCCTTAACATTTGAATTCACTTTGATGATCAAATAATACCGATCATGACCTTTTATTAATTCAATCTCACTTAGATCTGACATCGCATTCAATTCTTTTGCTGCTTCTTTCCAAAAAGTTGTTTATGCTAACCTGCAAAACTTAAAACTTCTGGCGATCTTGCAAAACATAATATTTTTCTTTGCACTCTTAACCATAGCATTAGAACATCATATACTACCTTGCATTAACTGTGCAAGAATTAGTTCATCATATATCTACTTCTACACTAATCTAAGTTCCTATTCTACTGCAATTTTCATAAATTAAGTACTTTGAGATGGGTCAGGTAAATATTCATTCTTACCTTTTAATGTTTCACCTTCCTGATTACCTTCAATGTTGAATATGTCTCCTTGATCTGTGCTTTTGATAAACTTCACTTCTTCTGAATTACTACAACATCCTTTCTGACTGTTACTTGCATCTCCATTTCTTCTTGCATGATTTCTAGGATTAGGATGAAAAACTCTATTGTTCATTCCGCAAAACCTTGCTGTATGTGCCAATCTTGTTGCATATCTGACAAACAATTCCATTATTTCCATATCTTGATTCAGGCTGATTGATCTATGATCTGCAGTTTCTAGCAATGTGTCCAACCTTGTTGCATCTATAACATATTACTCCATTTCTTCTATTCATATCTTTAGTAGGTTTCTTATTTGCATTGTTAGTATTCCCAAACATTCTACTACCATCATTATTCTCAATAAATTTAGGTTTCCTGCATTCAATAGCTCTATCTCCAAAACCATGACAATTATATCAATAACCATTAAGAGGTTTGAATTGCTTACCTGTGCAATCTCTCTTCATATGACCAATAGTATTACAAGCAAAACATCTACCTTTGAATTCTCTTTCCATACATTTGGGTGATTCCTCTTGCTTAGGTGATTCTTCTTCTTTAGGTGTATCTTCAGACTTGTTAATCTCATCAGACTTCTTATCATCTATGCTTCCAGATATTTTCAGATCTGGTTCCTTGCTTTCTTCATTTTCTTTAAAAGTGTTGAATCCAAGACTAGTCTTATCATAGAATACTTTTTGATAAGATATTTGTTCATCAATCTTCTCACTAGTTGAATATAGCCTTTCAAGCTGTTGTTTGGATTGAGTCAGTTCACCTTTCACAATTTTATTATATTTCTCAAGTTCAACATACTACAAATTGACTTTCTCAAGTTCAGATGTTACTTTACAAAGTTTATATTTTAGTCCTTCATTTTCAATCTTTAAACTTTCATTCTCAGATTTTAGATTTGCTTCATTCTTGCCATGTCCATTATTCAGACTAAGCTTCAAATTTTCTATCTTCAATTCATGCTTAAGGATCTCATTTTCTTTTTCTAATTTGTCATCACAATCTTCAATAAAAGCTTTGGATTACTTTTCAAATCTCAAATCTTCCAGCTTGTTTTTTAGTATCTCAATGACGTTCTCTACATCATCATATTTTCTTTTCAAAGTGTCTCTTTCAATAGTGGGCAAGTCAATCTATTCAAGAGCTTCTTCAAGATTCTTCTGTAGTTGATCCATATCCATAGAGATCTTACTCAAGCTTCTAGACTTTCCTTGAATGATTCTTTTCCAAGTAACTAAGCTTTGATACCAATTGTTAGAAATAGGGAATACTGAGAGGTGGGGGGGGGGGGGAGAATTAGTATTCTAAAAACTTTATCTTTTGCCCAATTATGGATATAACAGATTATCTTTACACATGCATAACATAAAAAGCTAAACAAAATACATAGAAATAAAACTAAAGAACTCATAACACATTATTTGTTCTTGAGGAAACCCTGGCCAAGGGAAAACTGCGGTGGGGATGGTACCCACAAAGATCCACTAATCAAAAGTATCATGTTAAGGATGTTGACCCTGTTAGGAGTCTATTACATGCATATAGTGTCTCAATCTTGATTAAGGGACTATAGGCCTTGTTAGAAGCCTCAACCCTGTTAGGAGTTGGCAGTACAAAATGTGATTATTAGATGAGCCCACTGCCCAAACAAGTAATGTACAATATTTACTGATTAAAAATGTATGTAAAGGTACATAACCTTATACTACTTGCATCAATATCTTTTTTCTTCTCTTTCACTATCACTATTACATACATTCATTCCTTCATCATTCATATCTTTCTTACAATTTACAATTACATTTATACAAGTTATTAGGATTAATAACTTTCCAGTCAGCTATCATATTAAAAATAAATTTATCCAAGGGTTAACATCTAGGATGTCATCCCTTTATATTGTTAAGTCATTATTTTGATAAACAAAATAATCCCTTAACTCTTTACTAATTCCGTCTTCATATTCTATCCTGTCGGCTTGACACTGTCTTTAGAAAAATTGTCATAACTTCTTTCGTACATGTTGTACTAACTTGCGCTTTGAGATGAGTCTTCAATAGTCATCATAGAGTCTATGTTCAAGTGCACAAGCACTGAACTTACTCCAATTAACATCACAAACAAAATCTATTTCCAGGTTCACTGGTAAAAACATTGTCTCATACTTAGACAATTTCGCATTGCGCTCTGACATACTAGCTCTCTAACCTGTATGATCTTCATGTAGATCATATGTTGCCATAATGAAAAAATCTATGTAACCAACTCAGCCAAATTTCCAACAGTGTCATCCTGAGATCACTACTTGTTTAGATTGGTCAAAGTCTTAAAATAGGAGTTTGGGAAGTTTTAGCACAAGTGTGCCTTGTAATAGACCTAAGAATGGTCTTAGGAGGTAGTGAGAGTAAAAGTTGCTTGAGCAAGAAAATGTTGCTCAAAAAGTTTCTAGAAAATTTTAAAAGTTGCTTAGAAACTTTTCTCAAAGAATGTCTAAGCCTTACCAAAGCGGCTCTAAGCCCTAACCCAGCTCTAATCCCAAGGAGGAGACTATATATGACTTGGAAAGACCTAATTGTGACTGTAAAAACATGTGCCAATCAAGCTTATGGCATGATCTAATGTGTTAATGGATTACACATAGTATCTTGGACATTGTACATTTGTTTGGTTGTGTTTACTTTCATTTTTCAATGCTTAGAGTAATTTCTTTGTTCATTTGTCTGTATATAAGTTTTTGTTTTGAATTTGCCAGTCCCCTATCTAGTTTGAAGGGGTTTGTAATGCAGGGCCTGTAACTCCTATCCCCACCATGGAAACACCATGGGTCTTTGGGATATGGTAGTATAGACCCTAAGATTTACATACATGCAAGTAGGGCACTGGATTATCTGTGCAAGCTATTTAATGACCCAGCCCTATGCGAGACTAAGCAGTACCCGGCTAGGTGTGGTCAACAGAGAAGAAGCTCTAGAGGACAAGGGAGAGAGTTTCATGACAAGCACTTTTGAGGAAGTCAAGAGGCATGAGTGAAGGTTCATTGGTGTGAAGGAGAGAGCTCTACCAATTCATTTGAGGTGTTTATGTAGACAGACAAGCCCTGTGACTCAGAGAAGCCTAAAAAGCCCTAGAAACCCTCATTTCTAGTGGAGGCACTGTACGGACAGTTGAAGCCCCAAAAACCTAAAAATCCTTTAGGGTTGGGAAATTTAATAGTGGTTATTTTGGAACCCTATCCTTGAATCTATGGAAGAAGTGGGTCAAAAGCCCTAAAAACCCAGAGAGGAGGCCTAATAGGGGCTCTTTCTAGTAGCCCTGTTTTGTGAATAAAATTTGAAATCGGGTATCAACCCATATTCACAAACAACTTGGAGATGGTTTATTTAATGAAAAAACACCTTGGAAGTCAAAATTTCTCTTGTCAGAGCCTATGCAGTTGATTAAGCCTTAAAACCCCCTTATTGGTCTATGTAAGGGAATGGAGCTAGGAAGAGTGCAAACAAGATAGGAAGAAGGAGAGTTTATACTTGGTGGATAGATTGGGCTAGTTCAGGGGATCCTAGAGTGAATAGGAGTCCTATAGACCATAAGGTGTGTAAAGAGAACATTGGGATCCAAGACAAGGATTAGGGAGCATAGACTAGCTAGTCTATCCCAATCTCCCCATCAATATTTTTTATGCTAAAGTAAGTGTATAGCTTCTTGAGCTATGATTACTCCATCAAATATTGATCTTCCTAGGATGAATCTCGTCTGTTCTCTTAAAATTATAAATAGAAGTAGCATATTTAGTTTGTTTTCTAATACTTTGGATAAAATTTTATGTATTATAATGAAAAGTGAAATGGTTCGATAATCATCCAACTGTTCTGATTTATCATTTTTTGGGGTGAGAGTTATAAAGGTATTGTTTATCTGTTTCAGAATACTTCTTGAATTCCTCATACTTTCTAATGTCTTTGTCATATCTTCCCCAATGATATTGCAGCATTTTTGAAAGAAACATATTGGGAAACTATCTTTCCTTGGTTCTTTTTCAGGGTGAAGTTGGTTTAGAGAAATTTCTATAATTTCTTTTTTTGAGAAATTTTTTTTCAACTTACGATTTTGTTCATTTGTTATGATTTTGGGTATATAATGTAACATATTTTGTTGTGAACTTAAATCTAAGCTCTCCCAATTGTCTAGAATTTTCTAAAAGATAGAAACAATTTCTAGTGAGATTCCTTTTGGATCGTCTATTATGTTTCCTCTTGTTCCCCTTATTTTGGTGATCCTATTAATATTTATTCTTTGTCTAAACTTTTTGTGAAAAAAAAAAAGGTTTTTGTCTGCATTTGTCAACCATATTTCTCTTGATCTTTTCCTCCAAAATATCTCTTCTTTTGTTAAAACATCTTCATACTTACTTAGTAGGTATTTTCTTTAACATATTTTTCTTGATCCATGCCAACCATTATTACTTCTTTGTTAAGGTTGTCTATCTCCTCTTCTCTCCTTCTCTACGAAGATGTTCTTAAATAATATTTTGTGCCACTATAGAAGTTTCTTCTTTATTATTTTTTATTTGGAGATAAAGAAAAACATTTTGGATTCCATGACCTGCTGCTCTTTCCACCATTTTTCTAATAGAGTTAAAAATTATTTATCCTGTAACCACATCTTTTCAAACTTAAAAGGACAATATTTTTATTTTTTTCTTCTTATATTTCCAATTGGACTGGGAAGTCATCTTATCATGCATTAGTCTTTATTGAGGCATTAAACATATTCATGAATCTCGCAAAGTCTGTCTGGAAGAAAAACCTATCTAATTTTTTCGTAGTGTGAATAAAACCTTCCCTTCTATTATTCCATGCATTGATTCCATTCTCTATTCTAATCTCTATAAGAATATCATTTTGGGGCCATTCCTTTATATATTTCTATGCTTTTGACACATGTTGACTACCTCCTCTCTTCTTAGAAAAATACAATATGGCATTAAAATATACTCCAAGATTTAATAGCTATTGGTCAAACATCATTGTTGAGAATCTACACAAGAAATATCTAACATATAATAAAGAAAAAAATATATGATATTATAGTCCATATATCTAATGCCAAGAAGGATAATATTTTCATCTATGACTACAATTATTATGGTCTCTCCAAGACAAAAATAAATTATTTAAGAAATAGGTCTTATAGAAACCTTCAGAAATTTCAAAGGGGTTGATGATGGTTTCATCCTCTATTTAATAATATTAATAGAAAATGACCTCAATGAATGTATGTTTTTTATTAAGTTAAGTGAGGAAGGGGGCCCCAACCTATTAATTATGAGAATAAACCATTAAAACTCAATCTACAACAAAGCAAGTTCTAGAAATAGTAGAATAGAGAACGCAACACCAAAATAATAGAGTTGGAGCAAACGTAGTATAGCCCAAATAAAATAGAGAGGCATTCCATTTCTAAATAGAAAAAAAAACTAAATAAATATCTAATAAATATAAAACTCCATACCAAGGAGTGGGCACAATTTACCAAACTTTCACATCTAGGGTGAAAGAATGTGCCCTTCTTTCTTTCTTTGAACTACTATCGAAGAATCAACATCCAATGCTATGGGAGAAAGGAGAGTGCTAAAAAACCCTTAAAAGTAGTTGATGAGTCCAATGAGTGACCCATCAATCTATGAAGAGGGAACTTGCAACTCAAGGAGAGTGATTCCTGAACCATAAATGAGATTAGGTCTATATTTGAGAGGGCACCAAAAGGAGCTAAATATAGATAACACGACCAATAGTGGCAAAGAAAGGAAGAAGGGTTTCCAAAAAAACAACCCAAACTAAGTTATAATATGTAGCCAAAGAATAAGTAACATCCACCAAAGGACTATGAGAACCTAGATTGGGAATCTAAGAAAAAACAAGAGGAACCATCAAAGAAGGAACAATAGTCATAGAAGGAAGGGTAAAATCAGCTAGTGAGTCATAATAAAGGTCAAACTCCATAGGAAAGACAGTAAGGTGACACCATAAAGCTTCTTTAAACTAGGTAGGATAGTGAATCCAAGAACCATGTAGAAAAGAGGAGTGAAAGTGCCTAGTTGAAGCCATAACTATTATTCTTATAAATTGGGGAATCTAGTTCTCCTCATCTATCAAATATATTAGGATGGGAGATCTCACAAGAGGACCTTATAAATCATAAAACTATGTGATTATAAAATATTGTCACCTAAACTCATGATATAAATTAGTGCATAAGGTATTATCAAGCATATGTCAAATATTCAATTCCCGAGTGGTTATTCCTATTATATACAATAAATTTTATAAGGTTGAGATATCTATGATCAATCTATATATCAACAATAAGAGAGTCAAGTTTGACAAAGAAAAAAGTGGAAGTTTTATATAAATATTAGTGAGTCTTGAATATTTTTGGGTTAATTGTGATGTGGATGATATGGTTAGAAAAAAGGAAATATTTTTAAATTATAATTTTTATATTAAAACATTCAAATTTCAAAAGTGCTCTAAATTCTTTGAATATAATGGGTGTACTATACCTAGTTTATAACAAGAGAGGAATCTTTAAAACCTCATTATAGTAAACAAGAATTGGTATTTGAAGAAGAGAGTTCCTTTCTATATCTCTGTCATCTTGATAATAGATCATGGAGTATGCTCAATGGAAATAAATCTTATACAATTTAATCTAAAACAAGAATGCACTAATCAATTTCTTTCTATATCTCTCCCATCCTGATAATGGATCATGGAGTATGACTTGAAATGTTTATGCAAATAAATTCTACAAAGTTGAATCTAGAAGCATGAAACACTGATCAATTTCTTTCTATGACTCTCATTTTGATGATAGATCATATAGTAATGTGATGCAAATAAATTCTATGCAATTCAATCCAAAAGAACAACACACTAATTATTATGGACTCCGCATTATTGTTGGTCTCTTCTCCCATCACCTCTTTATCATTGTCTTTAAATGACCCTTTCGTATATTTTATGTGATATTACTGATGCATATAATGATTTATTTTATCTTAAATATTATCATTTGAAAAAGGAGATATTTCTAGAGATCTTGACTAAAACATGGTCTTATGGTCTCATTACAAATTTCTTTTTAAATTGGATTGAATTTGAAAGAGTCATGGGCATCAACTCTCAAACGATGACTCTTGTAACAAAATAGACACCAGGCCACTATGTTGAAAATGTCCAAGACATATTTTGGTAAAATTTTGTAAGTTTGTATAGATCATAAAATCATCTTGAGATTTTTCATTTGCTGAGTACAATAAGTCACAAATCTTTTGACACGTTTTACATTATGTCCTTCTCACATTGAATGTAATAATTATTTTATATATTTTCTATCTTGTAATACACACCACACCCATATCTATGTCTATGTCTATGTCTATATCTATGTTTCCAGTCTCAAATTTGCCAATGGCTGCTTTAAAGAATAGGTTATTTCACCGTGTATTGGACTTAATATTTGCTGTGATTAAATCCTCCCCTTTCTAAGGAAGTGTATAATTCCTTTTTACCTTGACCCGAACAAGGTATGTTTACTTCCTCGCTTCAAACCAAATCATGCAAAAGTGCATACAATTGGACAGCAATTTATGAAAACAAAATTTGCAGATTGTAAATCAGGGTGAGAAAGATAATTCTAATTCAAACCAATGCTTTGGATTTCAAATTGAGTTAGCCAGGCAGATACGAAACTATATTTACAATTCTGGACACAATTGAGATAACTCAAACTGTAAAAATTCATGATACAAATAAACTCTGCTCTTTCTTAAATTACGTTCCTTCTCAAACAATCAAGCTGTATGTTGGACTTAAACAGCACATTCTAAATATTGACTTATTTAGATGGCTCATCTGAAATCACTATACCAACAATTCGTTTCAAGAGTTCAGCTTCAACTAAACAGAAAGTGTGCTGTGTAGAAACTCTTCCAAACTGTGCAGTACAAAATCTTCCAAACTGTCCTGAATCCAAGGCCTTCAGGTCCCATGAATGTTTGATTCAGGGAGCTTCAAGATTTTTTGTAAGATCCAAAGTGATGATGGGAGAAGAGCCCATGAAAGAGACTGCTGCTGGAAACGGGAGCTGATTTCCTGCCATCAAGCTGGCACAACCCTTGGCAATTTGCAGATCAGTTGCAGCATTCATGGGGCCCTTCTCCACAGGCTTGATTAAATGATTATGTTGGCCTTTGTAGGTAGTGTTCACAATACTGGGGTCATGACCACACCTCTGTACATGCTTCCTAACTGGGCAAGAAGTTCCATTGGCACATCTGTAATAAGCTCTAGGCCAGGGGTTGTTTCTGGTAATCTTTTGCCCATATTTTCGCCATTGGCAGCCATCGCTAACCTGAAAACAGCATAAAAGATATCAGATTTTCACAATTCATAATTCTGAATGCACTGGAATTAGATTGTGTAAAAAATTTTAATCAATGTTTTTTTATCATATTCTGTGATTCATCATTAGAATAGAGAATTTAAAATAACAAAAGATGATAGATCACAGAATATAATTAAATATCAATGAAAAACCTTCTATGCAATCTAATCCAAAAACAACATTGTCCAGTCTAAAATTAGACCATTGACTTATAGATAAATTTAATCCTTGTAAAGCTCAGTAATACTAGACCAGATCATTACCACAGTTGTTTCTGATCTTGTCTGTGTAGTTAAGATTTTCTTATGCACGGTCACATTCTGAATGACAGAATCTTTCTTGTTGTGGCAATCTCCATCAGTGCTTGAATCATCATTCTCACTCTTACTCTGTTGCTGCAATTCCCAATTATGCTTCCTTTTTTTGGCTGGAAGTTCTAAATTCTCTGCTGTAACTATAGGTTTCCTGTCAAAGGTGGTCTTGGACGTCTCCTCAGAACTGCTAGAATTGACATTAGAATCCATATTAACTTCCTCTACAGAGCTTCCGTGATGCATATCCTCTGCTATGTTTATCCCTAATTTAAGTGTCTTTCCCATAGTTCTTGGAGAAGGCCTCAAATAATCTTCCTGCATAAAAAATCCACAAAATAAATTAAACATTTTACACATTTTTACATTTTCTAACATTCTAATAATGGATCATAGAATATAATACAAAACATTGATAAAATTTTTTTTCGGAAAAATTAACCATTAAGAATTCCACCTCTATATACCTGGTGCTTTATGATCTGTGTTTGTAAGCTTTGGTAGTTAGTGGATAGAAGATTTATCATGAACGTGAGCTTCTGGTTCTCCTCACTAATACGATTCAATTCAGCAACAAGCTGCAAAAGAAATCTCAATGAATATGCATGATGAAAGATCAAACAGGAAGTGATAATCAAACAAGTTCTAACTTCACAGAATGAGTACCTCAATTTTTCGTTGCTCCATTTCATCAACTGTGCCCTCACAATAGAAATCAGAATGTTCAATAACGTTTTCCTTGGAAGTTTCAAAACACCCACAGGAATTGAAATTGAAATTGAAATGGAAATGAGAAAAGGAGTATCAAATATGGACACGCTTGGCGGCTCTCTTGTGTACGTTGAATCGTGAGTCAGAATGTGTGATGGAGTCAAGGACTTTATTAGACACGTTGTCAACTGGCGCGCCCATGCAAGAATATCCGCCGGCGGCCGCCTTAAACGGTGTATGGCGGAACCAACAGCATATTAAATCCAATATAAGAAATTATCACATGTTGGAAATTCAAGGGAGAGGGAGTATCTAGAGCATGCTCTTAGGGGACGATTTATTATTATTTATTATATATAATACCAATAATTATGTCGTTTAAAGTGTGTTATTATATGATTAGTGTTCTTTTGGAATGATAAATATTTTTAATGAATAAAAATATGTATGTTTTTCTTTCATTTCTAAATAATAAGTACTCGTGGTCAAAATCTATTTACAAACAAGTCAATTTGATTCATTGTATGTAAACATTATTTATTAGATGTAATGTTATTAAAATCAAATAAATATTGTGGTCTTCTCATACATTGAATGGTTTGAGTTTGTCCTACATTGTAACAAGCAACTCTCTAGTTTAAACACAAAAAAAACAAAATTGTCAACATAAAAAAGTCCTTTCAATTATATATTTTAAAATTTTAAGATTATAAGCATACAACTTTTACTAGTAAGAAAAATCACAATATTCCTTTAATGAATTTCATATATTTCAACTTATTATATTTAAAAATATAAGTTTCAAACAAGTAATATCTTATATTCCATATTGTGTGAATTTAATATCTTTATTTGAGACCTCAACTATTGATAATTGAAATACCTACAAGATTGAAAGTAGGTGTAAGACTCACTAAATAGTACATAAAATACATTTGATTTAATTTCAAATATTAAAATTTACATTGTAATGCCCAAGTTTCAAATGGACTCTATGTCAATCAACATCAGTTCCCCTCAACCATTAGAAGTCATGATAACTATGACAAAGATGAAGATAAAGGAATTGTAATCTATGTATCAATAATCATACCTTTGTTTTATTAAATAAATTATTATTTTTTTTACTTGTAAAACTTATGAAATCATTTTGTTTATTAATTTGTCAAAACATTCTAATGACATGCATTATGAATTTTGTCTCACTACTATTTAGATTTTTTTTACTACTTTATTAATTTGACCATTAATGTAAGTTATACTATATAACACATTCACCCTTATAATACATACTAAAAATCAATTTCTTATAATTATAGTATTTTAGGTAATTATATTGTAAGGGTGGATCTGGAATTATGAAATTTACCTCATATTTATATCGTTACTTTTTTAGGGAATAATTTCAATTTTTAAGCCCTTTCTTATTTTCTTTAAATTTCAAGCTCTTCTAGGGTAGATTTAAAATATTCTCTAAATAATTTTGGTTGTCTCTAACTCTTAAAAAATGTCAATCATCTTTTTTCTTATCTTACTAAACATAGAGGTTGAATGAAAGATAGATCAATGGAATGATTACAATTATGCCAATGTATCTATTGTCAAATATAGAACAATGGAATGATTATGATTACATACCAAACTTCAGATGGAGGGATTTCTATGGGCATGGATGATGGGATCTAGATAAAGATGAAGGGAAAAAGGATATGTTGACTAATTAAACTTAACTAGTTAGGCTTAAGTGTGATTTCAGATGATAAGACATGACGTTTACAATTTTATTTTTGGTTTATGTCTTGGGAGCTCCAACTTTCATTATGGATGGTGTTTGATTTGAGAGGGAAATGAAAATATATTCATTGTCGTATGGTGATGTGGTTTATTATTATGAGATAAAGGGAGGTGTGAAAAGAGAAGAAAAATCAATGAAATTAATGTCAATTTGAAGACCAATGTGTTAGCATGAATGCTGAATATGTCTTATGAGGGAGTATTCTAGTAGTTCTGGAGCAGTTGCATGTTGTATTCATGACTATGTTTGTCATTAATGTCAACACACTGATTATAGTAGAGATTAGCATAGTGGTAGGCAGAGTTTTAATTAGCGCACATGGAGAATTTCAGCTAAGGTTATGTGGAGTTGAGGACATATTCCTTATGGTGTCTTGATATCATGGTTAAAAGCGTGTACATAAATTCAAGTATTTGTGTCAGTTATGAGAAATCTAGTGGAAACTGTATTCTATCAGTGTTCCTGAGAAGCGGTTTTTAATAATCAGATTATATCTCCTAACAAGGATAGAATCTGGACATGCAAAGTTATACAGGGGTTGAAGAAATTAAGGAGGTGACCTAAATGAGTCATCATAGTCAGAGGTCGCACGTGTGAATATTTATTAAGTTTGTGAGCCAACAGATTTATGTGATTATAGAAATATTATACATAACGTGTAATGTTTTATATTTTGTAATTGGTTAATCCTAATTGGCCAACTCAATTATGAAATATTGTGCATGGTATAAAGGAATGATTGTTTTCCTTAATTGTGTGTATGAATGATATGAGAATTATATGATGTGAAGGTGAAACAATGATTGATGTATGATGTGAAGTGAACAGATCTGGTAGTGAGATCTGGTGAAGCATTTGGTGCGGTTTTGGCATAGTCAGAGGAGAGAAGAGAAGTTGTTGAGATCATTAATTATTGGTATTATTCTATTCAGATAATACAAAGATCAATTGGATAGTGTGTTCAATGATATTTCCCTTGAAGTTGTTTATACAATGGGTCCTTCTGCCTTCCTTAACTCCTAACAAGGTAAAATCTTCTCACAAGAATTCAAAATCTCCTAACAGGGACTGATATGTACTAAATGTATTTCATAAGAATCCTTATAGAGTCCATCCTCTCACAAGGAATTTTAATATTAGTACATCTTTTGTGAGTACCATCCCCACTGAGGTTTACTCTCTGATCAAGAGGTTCCCTAGTTAACAAATTTGGTATCATTGTGTATGATTATTTTTCTATGGTTGTTGTTTATGTTGATTACATGTTTCAAATTTAATAAGGTTAATAAAAGTTGTTTTTATCTGATAACTAATTCACCCCCCCACCCGCACCCCCCCTCATAGTTATCTTGGTGGACTTTACTTTCTAACAATTGGTATCAGAGTGGCAATTCCTTGAAGGAAAAGTTTAACAACTTAAGGAGATCCATGGCGAGTCATTTCAGAAAAGAAAGTCCTAAGTTTGATGGAGTTAACTATGACAATTGGAAAGAAAAGATGAAGACACATATGCTATGTTTAGGACTAGGATATTGGTTGATTACAAAGAATGACAAGACAATCATTGAAGAAGACAAAATTAAAGACTGTACTGAGAAAGAAAGAGATATATTCATGTGTAATATACTTGTCGAGTAAAAGTACATGGCTGTGTCACACTTTTATAAAGGAAAAGGTAAACAACACAAACTTTTTAACTTTAACGACATAAAAATGGCATTTATGTTTAGAATTTGGAGATGATGTAAACTAATGAAATGTGCAAAATTGGATGAAGTTTATGTCTATAATTTTTAAAAATATCTCTTTAATAATAATTCACATAGTTTTTTAATTTTTGAAGTCCATTTTTTATTTTCTGAAAAATGTTGAAAAACGAGGGTCTTGTTCCCACCAAAAAAGTATATGCAAATAATATTTTTTTCCTTTGATTTCAAAATATGTTATAAATGAAATGTATAGCTAGCGCAGGAAAGAAGAAAAATTAGTTTTCAATGTATATTTTCTTTGTTATAACTTCTCAAAGTCGAACATACCTGAAATCAACATTTTTCATCTCCCACCAAATTTCCCCTATCAAATATACACCATCCAGAAAAAAAATTACACGTTCTTGAAGAGAACTCTCTCTCTTCTAATGTTAAATATAAAATTTCAATTTTTTGATAAGTGTTACTATTTTTTTCTATTTTGGAGCATCTTGTTCTCAAATGTTAAAATACCTACTTGCAGTATTTTGAAATTATAATATATTAGATCTAATTAAAATACTATAAAAATTATATGATGAAAATCTTGACTGTGTGCTCTAAAAAAGGGTATTTTTATATTTGTAAAAAAATATCATTGAAAAGAGTAGGAGTTATTAAAACATCACTTTTCTAAAATAATTTTATTTCTTTAGTAATTGGTATAAAACATGCATTTAATAAATATTTCCAATTGGAAAAGTTGAAGCACTTATCTAATTTAGCTAGAATGAATCTAGCTAGACCATATGTTTGACAAAAAAAAATGTTAGAAATACTCAAATTCAGTTGTGTTGATAAGTTAGCTTGAAACGTGACACAACTTTGTGGTTTTATCCTGCCAAAGAAGCAATTTTGTCATCTCTTCCTGAGAATGAATACAGTCAGGTAAAAAATCTAAATACATCTCATGAAATTTGGTTAGCTTTGGAATCTACTTTTGAAGGTGATAAACATGTTAAGAGAATTAGATTACAAAATTAGATATGATTATTTCAAGAAGCAAAAATGATGGAAGATGAATCTGTTGGCAAGTGATGTTTTGAGAGCCCTATGGATCACTTGAGGGTTGTCATTTATGAAAACACATATGTTATAGTGATCACATGGAGTAAGTATGAGTGCTGAAGACACAGTCATGAAAATGACTAAGTACATAATCAGATTTACAGAGTATTGCAATAATATTTTGGTCAGTGAAGAGAGTATATGCTATATGATGGCTTGCGATCTTAGAGGAAGAAATTTTGGGATATGTATGATCTTTAGTTAAGGTCGACACATGTGTTTTGGTATTGATATCAACAAGTTGCAGTAATATGAAGGCATGCAAAGATAGAGGAATAGTGAAACAAGGCATATGAACATTCGAGATGATTAAGGGAATGCTAGATGGAATGGTAACATGATAAGTCATATAAAGATTGTATATTTTTGACACTTTGGTAATACAAGATCGTTGACTCAGTATTTATTATTTCCATTAGTAATAATTATGTTTTTTATTATATTTGAGAGCTGGTTGGATGACAGAATATATATAAATAGAGTGTTTTGTGAAAGTGATAGATTCATGATATATGGATGAAAATTTGGGATATCAATAATGGTTGATAGCAAATGCAAGATCAGAGATTGACAAAGGCTATTGAGTACTATAATTGGAACTATCAAAGCATATAGCATATTCTTTTATTATTTACTCTTGAGAATACTTTTGTAACTGAATTATTGATTGTAAGATCTGTAAGCTCACTATACCTTTAACAAGGTTTTGTATACCTTTAATAGGGTTTATATTCCTCTAACAAGGATATATACTATGTAATACTTATCTCCTAACAGGGTTAGATCTCCTAATAGGGATACTATATTTTAGTGCATAGTTGTGGGTACCATCCCCACCGAGGTTTTCCCTTGGCCAAGGTTTCCTTGGAAACAAATAATGGTGTTATGAGTTTGTGTTATTTGTTTATGTTCTTTTCATTTCTGCAATCATATGGTTTATAAGGAATTAGTTTAATTTGAATAAGTGATGTAATACTGATTCACCCCCCCTCTCAGTATTACTTAATACTAATGTAGAATCTATTAGAAGTTATATTGGTAGAATATCAGAGATTGTTGCAGGTATCAAAGCTTGTGAAGGAAATAAGAATGAAGATGAAATCATATAGAAGATCTTAAAAAATCTGACCCATATGTTTAAGAAGACAACGTAGATGATTGAACAAGTCATGCCTTGTACTGAGAAATTAACCAAAGAGACTCTTTTTGGAAGATTAGAAGCAGCAACGATAGGTTTGAGACAATCTGGAGATTTTCCTAGAATTGAACTACATTCAACGCACTTAGTTTTCACCCTACCTTGTCAAGAAGTGTAAGTGTCAATGGAGATTATGCCAGTAGTAGTAGTAGATCTAAGACTAAAGAAGACATAAATATTGAAGAAGGAATTGTCTTGCTTGTGAAAAGAGAACCAGAAGGTAAGAAAATCTTTAAATGTTGGACATGTTAAGAATATGGTCATTTTGCATCTAAGTGTCCTAAGAGAGTGAACAAATATAAGAAGAACTTTAAGCCTAGAAGACCTAAAGAATGCTATTATGCTAATGAAGAATAATTTGAAGCTAGCATTGAGAAACTTTTAAGTGAAAGTGATAACAAAAGTGATGATATAGGATTTGTTACAATTAAAGAAGAAAACTCTAAAATTGAAGTTAAAGAAGAAAAATCTTTAGTATCTCAAGTTGAAAAGAAAATTGATTGTCCATCATAGATAGTGGTTGTTCACATCATATGACTGGCGATATGAATAAGTTTATAAAATTTAATAACCATGATGGAGGCATTGTTAGAGTTGGAAACAATGCACCTTGCCTAATAAAAGGAATAGGATCTATTACTCTTGATGGAAAGACTAACAGTGATTATGTTTACTTTGTAGATGGATTGAAACATAATCTTTTAAGTGTTGGATAGTTAGTTGACAAGGGATATCAAGTTTGGTTTACTAAAATGACTTGTGTGATCAAGGATAAGAATGATAAAATGATTGGAACATGAGCAAGAACCAGAGGTAATTTATTTCAGTTGAATCCTACTAAGATGACATGTTTGATTGCTAAAGTCGATGACAATTGGTTATGGCACAAAAGGTTTTGTCACATAAACTTTGATAACATTGTGAAAGAAAGTACCACATTTACAGTAAGTGATTTGCCTTAAAATGTGAAACCTACTAACATGGTATGCAAGGAATGTGTTATGGAAAAGCACAAAAGAAGTTCTTTTCCCAGCAAGAAGTTCACCACAACAAAAAAATTGGAGATTGTTCATATAGATCTGAGTGGTCCCACAAGAACAAGAGGATTCTATGGTGAAAGGTATTTTATGATTCTTGTTGATGATTTTACTAGAATGATGTGAGTAGCATTTCTTAAAGAAAAATTAGAAGCATTTGATAAGTTTAGATTTCTTAAGAACAAAGTTGAGAATGAATCAGGAATGAAGATTAAATATTTAAGATCTGATAGAGGTGGAGAATTTACTGCAAGAGAATTTAATACTTTTTTTGAAGTGAATGACATCAAGAGAGAACTTGCAGCCCCTAAAACACTTGAGAAAAATGGGATTGTTGAAAGAAGAAACAGATCAGTAATTGAAGGCAACAAGATCTACGGTGTTTGATAATGATGTAGCAAAGACATTCTAGAGAGAAGCGGTGAATACAACAGTGTATACAATAAATAGAGTACAGATCAGGGCAGATCCAGACAAGATCCTTATGAATTATGGTTTGGACATGCACCATCAGTAAAATATTTTAGAATTCTTGGAAGTAAGTGTTATATTAAGAGAGATGATGGCATTGGTAAGTTTGATCCGAGAGTTCATGAAGGTATGTTTCTTGGTTATTCATTGAAAGTAAAATCTTATAGATGTTTTAATAAGAGAACTAAGAATATTTTTGAGAGCACAAATGTTAAAGTGGATGAAAAATTTAGAATTCGGGAAAGAATACTTGATTATGATTTAGATGAAGAAGCCTATCCTAAAATTGATAAAGAAAATGTTGAGTTGTTTTATGAAATTGATAATGATTTGTAGAATGAGATTCATGTTGAGGAATCAAGAGAATAACCAAGATTAGAACCTAGAGTTGAAGCAATAATTCAGACAGTAACACCTAATAAGAATTTGATAAGGAATCATCCCGTTGATCAGATTATTGGGAGCAAAGAAAAAGAAGTTACGACAAAAAATAAGGTACAAGAATAATTATGTTTGATTTCTCAAATTGAACCTAAAACTACTGATGAAGCTTGTAAAGATAGCAATTAGATTCAAGCAATGAAGGAAGAATTAGATTAGATTGAAAAGAATAATACTTGGGAATTGGTCCCTAGATCTAAGGAAAAAAATGTTATAGGAACTAAATGGGTTTTTATAAACAATATGAATGAACAAGGTGAAGTTGTAAGAAATAAAGCAAGATTGGTATGAAAAGGTTACTAATAGTAAGAAGGTATTGATTATGAAGAAACATTTGAGCCTGTTGCAAGAATTGAAGTAGTAAGAATATTTTTGGCCTATGCAACTTATAATAAATTTAAAGTATATCAGATGGGTGTGAAGTCAGCATTTCTGAATGGTGAATTAGAAGAAGAAGTCTACATTGAGCAGCCAAACGGTTTTCCTTTGACTTAAGAAGGAGACATGGTATGTAAACTGAACAAAGCCTTATATAGACTAAAGCAAGCACCTAGAACCTGGTATGCAAGACTGGATAAATATTTGGTAAAATTAGGATTTTCTAAAGGCACCACAAATAGTAATTTGTATATGAAAGAAATAGAGAATGGTTTATTGATTGTAGTTATTTTCGTTGATGATATAATCTTTGGAGGTGAAGATGAATCAAGTGATAAATTTTCTAATGAAATGAAGACATAATTTGAGATGAGCGTGATTGGAGAAATGAAATTTTTTCTAGGATTATAAATTGTGTAGAATACTGATGGTATTTTCTTATCTCAGACTAAGCATCTGAAAGACTTATTGTAGAGATTTGGTTTGGAAAATTGTAAGCATGTTGGTACAGCTATGGTAACTAGTCATAAGCTATCTAGCAAAGATGAGACCCCTATAGTTGAACAAAGGAAGTCAAGATATATGAATGGAGGTTTGCAATATTTAACTTACACAAGACCAAATATAGCACACATAGATGGTATTGTTGGGAGATTTCAAGATAATCCTAAGTAATCACATTATGTAGTAGTAAAGAGAATATTTAGATATTGAAAGGTGAAACTAATTATGGGTTGTGGTATGATAAATCAAATGATTTTACCCTATGTGCATATATAGATGCAAATTGGGGAGGTAGTGTGGATGACAAAAAGAGTACAAGTGGTGGAGCATTTTTTCTTGGAGGAAGATTAGTTTCTTGTCTAAGAAAGAAATAGAATTGTATCTCACAGAGTACAGTAGAAGCAGAATATGTAGCAACAACAAATAACTATAATCAAATAATATGGATGAAGCAAATGTTGAAGGATATTGGAATCAATTTCAATGAGCCTGTTATCATACACTATAATAACACAAGTAGAGTAAGTATGTCTAAGAATCATGTGTTACATTATAAAAGAAATCATATAGAGTCAAGTATCAGTTTGTAAGAGAGAAAGTCGTAGAGAAAGAAGTCAAACTTGAGTACATCAGTACAAAGGAGTAGATTACATATATATTTACAAAGCCTTTACCTAAAGACACATTTGAGTATTTGAGAGGTATGCTTGGGGTTATGCCCCAATCAATTTTTGAGTAGTGATACAGAAATTTGCATCAATCTAGTGGTATAGAGCACTATCTTTCTGGATTTTATGTTGATGCTTCCTCTATGGGGGAGTATCTATGTTTTTGAGATGACTCATTAAGGACTCTTTGGTAAAAAGGTATCTTCAAACAGTGTCTTTGGACATTCGAGCTTGTATTGGATTGACATAGTGATGCTTACTTTTTCATTGATGTCAATGGGGGAGAAGGATACATGAAAAGCATTTGATGATTGATGAAGAGGATTTGAAAAGTGAAGTATTGGGGAGAAGGATACATTTGATGATTGATGAAGAGTATTTGAAAAGTTAAAGAAAAATAGCATATTTGCACTTTGGTATTCATGGAACTTGGATTTTTTTCATCTATGTTTCCATCAATGCCAATGGGGGATATTGTTAGCATGAATTCTAAATATATCCTATGGGGGCGTATTCTAGAAGTTTTGGAGCATTTTCATGTTGCATTCATGACTTTTTTTTGGTATTGATGTCAACACACTGATTATACTAGAGATTAGCAAAGTAGTGGACAGAGTTTGAATTAGCGCACATGGATAATTTTAGATAAGGTTATGCGGAGTTGAGGACATGTTCCTGATGGTGTCCTGATATCATGGTTAAGAGAACATACAAAAATTCAAGTATTTGTGTCAGCTATGAGAAATCTAGTGGAAACTGTATTATGTTAATGTTCTTGAGAAGCGGTTTGTAATAATCAGATTGTATCTCCTAACAGGGATAGAATCTGGACATGCAAAGTTATATAGAGGTTAAAGACATTGCGAATGTAACTTGGATGAGTCAGCATAGTCATAGGTTTCACGTATGAATATTTATTAAGATTGTGAATCGATAGTTTTATGTGATTATGGAAATATTATGTAACGTGTAATATTTTATATCTTGTAATTGGTTAATCCCAATTGGCCGATTCAATTATGAAATATTGTGCAGAGCATAAAGCAAGGATTTTTTTCCTTAATTATGTGTGTGAATGATATGAGAAGTATATGATGCGAAGGTGAAATAGTGATTTATGTATGATGCGAAGTGAGAAGATATGGTAGTGAGATCTAGTGAAGCATTTGGTGTGGTTTGTTAGAATAAATGAGAGGGGGGTGAATCAGTTATCCAAGTCCCAAAACAATAATGAGTAATCCAAAATACTATTTCTCTAATTTTTGTCAGTCGGTAAACATATATATGATTCACTGTTAGTGTTTTTACCAATCTTTAGTTAAAGCTCCTTAGTAGTTACCGATCAAATCAAATAGCTAAAATGTAAAGTATGATAATAAACAATCATCACAATAAACACATAACATAATGATTTAACGTGGAAACCCTGTTAAGGGAAAAACCACCTGGGAACCGGCAACCCAAAAATTTCACTCTTCTGAAGTGAGGCCTGTGAGGACCCAACCCTATTAAAGGTTACAATACACACTGTTAGGTGTGACCTGGTTAGAGGATTTTGCACTAGAAGTTATCTTTCAATCTTATATCACTCACTGTTTTGATTTACAAGATAACAATGTTTCACTTGTCAGAATGAAACACAAATAAGACTTAAAATTCCACTCGGTTAAGAGATTTTCACTATCTACAATTATTAAAAAGTAACAGTAGGTTGATCTACCTTAATACAACAAATTTGCAGTTGCAGATCAGTGTTATGCTCAACAATGTTTTCTGATCAATATATCACTTCAGATCTAATATCAATATCACTTACAAACAATCAGTTCTGTGCTCTGTGTAGCTCGGTTTGTTCATTGTGTAGCTCGGTTTCTGCAGCTCGGTTCAGTAACTTGTTTGATCAAAAAATGCATGAATGCTAGTTCACACTCAGCTTCTGCAGTATCTCCTCCTTCTCTCTTTTGATTTTTTTTCTCTTTAAATAAACATGTAAGCTGTTTTATTTTCATCCATCAGATTTTGCTGCTTAATCATATCCACTGATTTTGCCACTTTAAACTTCCTCGGCTGATGTGTCATTAACACGTTTCAATCTCCTTCATCAGATCTTCCTTGAATTTTGTTAGCCATAGATCCTTGTAACAAACTTTGACTTTTCACCTTGAAATCATGCGAATCCAGCTCATCAGTTTTGTCGTCAAATTGTCTAGTTGACAATATCATTAAATTCTTTTTTGTTCTCCTCGGTTAACAAAGAAATGTGTCGGTAAACCTTCATCGGTTAAAAATGTGCTCGGTACACAACCCACTGCATCGGTGTATACTATCATTGGTGTTTACACTGAGGATCTTGGTAAACATTAAATTGTTCTCTTTTACCGACCAACACTGCTTTGTGTCTTTTAGTTTCTTTCTCCATAATAGATGAATACAACATACTAAAGTCAATATAATGAGATCAAAGACTCATCAATAAGTTATCCAATGCATTCCTTATCCTTATCTGCTGTGACCTTCTTTCACCATTCTTCAGATGTCTTGGTAATGATAACTTACAAGACAAGTACTGTCAAACTAATAAGAAACTAGTTGACATCAATGACAACATAATACCGATTTAACATATTGTATATCTATACAACTACTTTTCATGTGATCTTCAATCACTGTTTCAACAATCTCTCCAATTAGTTGTAAAGCAGTTGTAGGTTCAACAATCTCTCCCTTTGGCATTGATGGCAACTCAAATAATATGAATGTACCAAACACATACCAAACATATAATCTACAACTCTGTCTATCATAAGCTCTCCCTTAGATAGTTCATCCTTAACTCTTCCTGTTCAGTATTCTCACTCTTTGTCTTTACAGTACATATTCTCTTCCTTTCGCTCATTCATATTTGCCTATTCTCTCCCTTTGACAACAATGCCAAATGAAAAAAATAAACAAACAACAGTCTTGTCCAAACCTCTTCATTGTATCTCAGTATACTGATATCTCCATTTGTTCTTCAAACTTAATCACAACCTTGAACTTAATCAAAGTGCGATCTATGCTAGCATCAACATGAGTGATCTTCTGATATAATAGGCTGATGCAACATTCCAGATCACCTTAGTGACCGATAGATAGGGGACGAACCCCAAGTCTATTCCTCAAGTATTCAAAAGTGTCTTTCAGTAGAGGCTTTGTAAAAATGTCTGCAAGTTGTTCTTTTGATGTAACAAACTCCAGTTTAACTTGCTTTTCTTGCACTTTTTCCCTTAAGTAATGATACTTAATTGATATATGCTTTGTTTTTGAGTGCATTACCGGATTCTTTGATATGTTTATAGCACTAGTGTTGTCACAATATATAGTCATTGGATCAATGATCACCTCATTCATACCTTCCAACACTTGCTTGATATAGGCTATATTGGAGCAGTTTGGTGCAGCAGCAACATATTCAGCTTCAGCTGTTGACTAAGAAATACAACTCTGCTTCTTGCTTGTCCAAGTTACAAGTCTGTCTCCAAAGAAAAATGCTCCTCTAGTTGTACTTTTTCTGTCATCCACATTACCAGCCCAGTCAGCATCGGTATACACGTTCAGTTCAAACTTTCCATCTCTTGAATACCATAAACCATAATCTTTTGTCTTCTTAAGATATCTCAATATCCTTTTTGTTGCTATCATATGTGATTCTCTAGGATTTGCAAAAAATCTTGCAACTATTCCAACAACATGAGCTATATCCAGTCTACTGTGAACTACATACATCAGCTTACCAATCATGGATCGGTAAATTGTCTGATTTACCTCGGTAGTCTCATCTTCCTTTGTCAACTTACATCTAGTAGCCATCGGTGTTCCCACTAGTTTTCCATCTTCCATGCCGAATGTCTTCAATACCTCCTTTATGTATTTTGATTGAGTGATGAAGATTCCATCACTATGTTGAATCACCTGTAGTCCTAGAAAGAACTTAATCTCTCCGAACATAGACATTTCAAATTCCTTTTGCATCTCATCAGCAAATGCTTTACATACAATATCTCTACCTCCAAAAATTATATCATCAACAAATATTTCAGCTATGATAATAGTATCATCAGTGTTACCTTTCATATACAAATTACTATTATCACTTGTTCTGATAAAGCCAATACTTAACAGATAGGTGTGCAACCTTTCATACCATGCTCTTGGTGCTTGTTTCAGTCCATACAGTGCTTTATGCAGTCTATAAACCATATCTCAGTTGTCTAGATCTTCAAATCCTTCAGGATATTCAATGTAGACCTCCTCTTCAAGTATTCCATTCAAGAAAGTAGACTTGACATCCATTTGGTATACCTTAAATTTCTTATGTGCAGCATATGCCAGTAACATTTTGACACCCTCAAGTCTTGCAACAGGTGCAAATTTTTTACCATAGTCAATTCCTTCTTCTTGCACATATCCTTTACATACAAGTCTTGCTTTATTTCTTGTCACTTCTCCATTTTCATTCAACTTATTTCTGAAAATCCATTTAGTACCAATAACATTTTTATCTTTAGGTCGGGGTACTAAGGTCCAAGTCTTATTCTTTTCTATTTGCTCAATCTCTTCAGTCATTGCTTTGACCCATTCTTCATTATCCAAAGCAACTTGTACATTCTTAGGTTCAAATTCATAAATTAAGCAAGTACCTTGTCTTGTTTTGCTTCTTGTTTTCATTCCAGCATCTTTGTTTCCAATAATCTGATATTCAGGATGATGTCTTCTGACAAATCTTGCTAGTATCCTAGATCTTCTATCTTGTGCATCTTGCTGTGTATTCTACTATGCATTCTGTTCTGGTTCATTAGCTTGCTCGGGAGCTCCTCCTTGATCATCGATATGTTCAATTGGTTCTGTCGGTTGTGGTACATTGTTTATCTATTGGCCGGTTGCAGCAGTCTATGGTGTCCTCGATTGAAACTCAGGAAACTCATAGTAAGTGAACTATCTGTAATCTTCTGGTTCCTTCATCTGCTCATCTGTGATCTTATCATCATATTCATCAACATGAACATTCACACTTTCAACAATTTTATTAGTCACCTTGTTCAGACATTTGTAAGCTTTGCTTTGGGTAGAATATCCTAAAAATATTCCTTCATCTCCTTTGGAATCAAAATTACCATTCCTATTATCTTTTAGAATAAAAAACTTACTTCCAAATATTCTAAAGTAACTTACATTGGGCTTGTGTCCAAACCAAAGTTCATATGGTGTTCGATTGGTGTCTTTCTTCAACTGTACTCGGTTAAGCACATAGACTGCAGTGCTTACAGCTTCTCTCTAGAATTTCTGAGTGACATTCTTTTGTATCATTAGTGTCCTAGCACAATCAATTATTGATCTGTTTCTTCTCTCAGCAATACCATTCTATTGTGGGGTTCTCGGTGCTGACACTTGCCTTTGGATTCCATGCTCATTACAGAAGTTAGTAAATTCACAAGATATAAATTCACCACCTCTATCTGATTTAAGACATTTGATTTCCTTTCCAGTTTCCTTTTCAACTTTAGCCTTATACCATTTAAACAGTTTGAAAGCTTCAGACTTTTCCTTCAAAAACATCACAGTCATCAATCTAGTGTAATCATCAAAAAAGAGAATAAAGTATCTATCACCATAATAGCTTTGAGTTCTCATAGGTCCACATAAGTCGGTATGAACCAACTCAAGAATCTTCTTTGTTGAGAAGTCCTTACTCTTAAAACTAGATTTGGTCATTTTCCCTTTCTAACATTCATGGCATAAAGTATGATTAGGCTTAGATAAGTTAGGTAAACCTCTAACTCTCTTCTTTTTACTGATTTTGATCAAATTATCAAAGTTTACATGACATAATCTCTTGTGCCATAGCCAAGCATCTTCATCTTTCATAAGTAGGCAAGAAGACTCATCAATATCAAGTTGAAGAAGATTACCTCTGGTTTGGGTACCAATCCCAACAAGTCTTCCATCATTTTCATAGATTTTCACCTTTTTATTTTCAAACACCAGTTTGTGGCCTAAATTGTTTAGCTGTGCCACACTCAACAGATTGTAATTCAGTCCATATACCCAGTAAGCATTCTCACATTTTATTCTATCATTAATTACAAGGGCACTTTACCTTTCACAGTGCATGGGGCATCATTTCCTATTCTTACAGATCCACCATTATATTCAACTAATTCATCAAATTTATCTACATCACCTGTCATATGATGTGTGCAGCCACTGTCAATGATCCATGTTTCATTCTTGCTTATCCGTGAGATCAGGGTAGATTCATCTTGGTTTTCATCTTCTTCTGAATCTTCCTTCATTGCAACAAGCACTACCTCTTCATCATCAGAATCAAACTTAGAGTTAGTATTTTCAGCTATATAACAAGCCTTTTTACCTTTGTCCTTTCGGTCATTTCTATTACTGTGTCGGTAGCTTTTGTTAACTCTCCTCCCATAACTTCCTTTAGATTTATCTCTCAGTTCATCATCATCATTTCTTTTCTAAGGACATCTAGTAGCAATATGACCTACTTCTTTACACTTAAAACATGCCAAGGGTAACTTACCTCTATATCTCCCTTTACCTTTCGGTAATCTTCTAGCCATTAATGCTTCAAGCTCATCAAGGTCATCATCAGTATCATTGTCATTATTATTTCTATTTTTCTTGCTAGATTTCCCAATATTCAAAGAAGACATGAAAGAAGACTCAACAGAAGGTACAACACTATTATCAAAATTGTTCAACTCAAAAGTAGTAAGCTTACCGACCAAAGTATCAAGTGTAAGATTGGATGTGTCTCGGTTCTCATGAATTGCCGATACTCTGATTGCATAGACAGGTAGCAGGGTTTTGAGGATACTGTTGATTATGGTCTCTTCTTCAATTACTCCATCAGAAGCTTGTATAGCATAAACAACCTCTTTAATTCTATTTGAATATTCAGCAATATTTTCTCCTTCTTTCATTCTCATTTCATCGAATTTACCTCTTAAGCTTTCTGCTCTAGCTCTTTTGATAGATGTGTTACCACTGTATACTTGCTCTAATCTGTCCCACATTGCCTTAGCAGTAGTCAATCCTTTGATTTCTTCAAATTCAGCGTCGGTACAGGCAGCAACAAGTTCCATCATTGCTACATTGTGATCATGCTTGTCTTTTAGTTGTTCCACAGTCAGAGGACCAGTTGGTTTGCTGTAGCTAGTTTTCATAAAATGTAGTGCACTTCCACCAATTCCAACTATATGCAATTTCATTCTCTGTTGCCATACTGAGAAGTTGTCTTTGTTTAGTCCAGGCACTTCCCTCTTACTCATTTTGTGATCTTTATGCTCAAGTCCTTAAAACTTTGTTTCAAGCAACCAATCTGCTCTGATACCAATTGTTAGAATAACTAAGAGGGGGGTGAATCAGTTATCCAAGTCCCAAAACAATAATGAGTGATCCAAAATACTGTTTCTCTAATTTCTGTCAGTCGGTAAACATATATATGATTCACTGTTAGTGTTTTTACCGATCTTCAGTTAAAGCTCCTTAGTAGTTATTGATCACATCAAATAGCTAAAATCTAAAGTATGATAATAAAAAATCATCACAATAAACACATAACATAATGATTTAATGTGGAAACCCTGTTAAGGGAAAAACCACCTGGGAACCGGCAACCCAAAAATTTCACTCTTCTGAAGTGAGGCCTGTCAGGACCCAACCCTATTAAAGGTTACAATACACACTGTTAGGTGTGACCTGGTTAGAGGATTTTGCACTAGAAGTTATCTTCCAATCTTATATCAGTCACTGTGTTGATTTATAGGATAACAATGTTTCACTTGTCAGAATGAAACACAAATAAGACTTAAAAGTCCACTCGGTTAAGAGATTTTCACTGTCTACAATTATTAGAAAGTAATAGTAGGTTGATCTGCCTTAATACAACAAATTTGTAGTTACAGATCAGTGTTATGCTCAACAATGTTTTCTGATCAATATATCACTTCAGATCTAATATCAATATCACTTACAAACAATCATTTCTATGCTCCGTGTAGCTCAGTTTGTTCATTGTGTAGCTCGGTTTCTGCAGCTCGGTTTAGTAACCTGTTTGATCAGAAAATGCATGAATGCTAGTTCACGCTTAGCTTCTGCAGTATCTCCTCCTTCTCTCTTTTGATTTTTTTTCTCTTTAAATAAACATGTAAGCCATTTTATTTTCATCCATCGATTTTGCTGCTTAATCATATCCACTGATTTTGCCACTTTAAACTTCATCGGCTGATGTGTCATTAACATGTTTCAATCTCCTTCATCAGATCTTCCTTGAATTTTGTTAGCCATAGATCCTTGTAACAAACTTTGACTTTTCACCTTGAAATCATGCGAATCCAGTACATTAGTTTTGTCGTCAAATTGTCTAGTCGACAATATCATTAAATGCTTTTCTGTTCTCCTTGGTTAACAAAGAAATGTGTCGATAAACCTGTTAGTTATTTTTCTTGCATTGGTAAATAACTAGACCATAACTTGATCTCTCCCTTTTGATGCTCTTTTCCTGGCAAGAGAAATGCTAATTGACAAGGATGAAATCCTTCTTCACTTCGGGCTCTACAGACCCAGGCGGGTGTATCTTACTTCTCTGCTTATGCAAACTGATATGAACTAATACAAACACCTAATAAGTAGATTCACAAATGGATTAAATAGAATAAATATGTCCTGCAACAGGATTCATAACTGAGATCAATCTCTGTTATGGGAAGCCTACCCACATGCTCGATCTATCTTTCAAATCATCAACAAAAAGGGAAAGTTGATTTAAAAGATTTGGATTACAAGTCTAGTTAAACCAGTGCCTAATCCTGGGCATGGAGTCATGAGATGCACATCAACAAGAAACTTCAAATCTTATACAATTAGAAATCAAACAATGCACCTTGCACACCATTCTTTCTTCCCCCTATCTGGACATCAGATCCTTATGAAACATCATACTATCAGTAACAATCTTCAAGATATTACACTCTCCTTGAAAGAAACTCGAAAATCATTACACCGTTTACCTTGTAAATAGGTATACAGAGATGCCTTACAAATCAGTATACAAAAATTTGACAAAGACACAAAGAGACATCAGACAAACATGAGAAAGGATTATCATTGTACTTCATTGAATCATTCTGAAACTATACATTCAATCACAACAAACTCAGAATCAAAACTCTGAAAATGAAACTAAAAACTTGCATTCATGGAACTCAAACTTGCAGAGCTCTACTCATGCAAAAAGATTGGAACCCTTGACCCCCCTCAGAATTCAGAATTAGAAGGCAAAGAGGAAATTCAGGAGGAATTACAAAGTGACACTTGTCCTTCTCTCATCCACTCATAGGATGAATCATCTGCCTTCAAACTAGAAATGGAACCTGCTATCAACTCTGGAAAGCACCTGTCATCTCTTCAAACAAACTGTGAATCACCGGATTGAACAAAATAGATATTTTCAAAATATCTTCCCGGCCCCCTATTTTGTTCAACTGTAAATATCGCGAGAAAATGACCACCTGTGCAAAATCTAATTCCAAAATTGGAATCCTCGCATCGAGACCTTTTCGACGGTATATGATACTTGCTATCTGGGCGAAAAATAAAGCTCCCAGCTATTAAACAATCTCCCAGCTCTACCATTTTGATATTTGAATTTTATCATATAGTTCAAACTATATGAATTTACATTTATAACTTTGATTTTTTGGACTCTTTGAATGTGCGGAAGAAAAGAATAAAATATTATTTTTGAATGTCCCTGCCGGGACCCACATGCCACGTGGCAGCATGTGATCGGTCCAACCTTGCACCCTGTGCCACCTCAGCTCCACTTGAGTGCCCAATCACCACCTTTGACACATGTTGCATTCCTATTTGCTCAGAAAAGTCCACCTAAATAGCTTGCCATTTGTCACCATCTGACCACCACCACATCGCCAACTGCCATGTGTCACCTTGTCACATGATCGCATGGGCCAGAAATGGCCCATGAGATCATGCAACCACCATTAGATGGTGGCACAAATCCCAAGGTCACCATTCCTGCATAGATCACAATTTGGTCAAAAATAACCTTACCAGCGCATAGGGCCCACCTGACATGTGGTAAGCCCGGATTGGCCGCATTGTCCACCAGGCGCCACCTCAACGGATTGACACGTGTCAGCCTGGCACATGATTGCAAGGGCCAAAAATGGCCCATGCGATCATGCGACCACTCTACAAAATTTGATTTAATCGGGCCCGCATCTAGCTGGCGCACACCTCTAGGCATACCTACATGGCTGAGGCGGAAACATAGCCTCTTCTTCCTTTGCTTTACATCCTTTCTGTGCGTCAGTATATAAAAAGACTAAAAACTACCCAAACACCATACATATGGGATATATGCTTCTTAATGCGTTTGATGCTCAGCCCATTTCATGTTGAGACCTTTGCATACTCACGCTAGCTTCAGGAAAAGTAACAAATACATGCCTTCTAAACAGTCAAGATTTTTAGCATTCTATTGTAGCTTTCCTCTACGAGATGCTTTCAATTCTTTGGTCATTTCACAGCCTCCATCATTAACTGTATTCTGCGAGAATTGTGCATATTCAATCCGCCGTTTGAGTGCTTCCTTACGCAATCAGCTCATCCTCATCCAAACAAACAATTGCATCTTTATTTCAAACCTTAGTGCATGGGCTTGTTCTCAAATTCACGTTGGTCTTTCATTTCAACGCTAGTCCCTTCCAAATGTGCTGAGATTTTTGTTTGAACACTGCCTTATCTCTTTTACACTGGTGTTCTTTCTCCATATACGCTGGTCCTTCCATCGCTGGCGTCTTCACTTTTTAAAACAAGAAACGGGCTGCCCCCAAAATTTGAGTTTGACTCCTTATTAACTGCATGAGATCTGCCTGCAAATTGGCAGCCTGTATACACCACAATCAAACTCCACTTGTCTTTGAACAGGTCGTTCCCTTTAGTACTCACATACTGGTAAATTTCATTACTATACCCTTCATTATAGGAAAATGTTCTCACTGTTCTGTTATAAGATTTAGTAATAAACTCTCAGCCACTTGGAGAAAAATCAAAATCAATCAGAGAGGAAACAAGATGTTGGTGAACACAAGTTGAAGTATTCATTCTCCTCATGATTTTAATTATAGCCATTGCAATCTTCATTTTGATGTTATAGCATTTCAACAAGCATCCTTTTGTGAGCAGGTTCAAACTTTGAAAAAGGCACCAAACATTGTAGAATTATCATCTTTTAATCATGAGAAAACTCCAACACAACAACCTTTCTAAATTGATTCTCCCAGTAATGATTGCAATAAGATACTCGTTCATGCTTGCTTAACATATTTAATGCTGATGGCATTGAATCAAAACATTTTCTACCAAAACACGAAGAGAAACCTTTGCCGACTCTCCAATTTTATAGGAACCTTTGTCTGGATCAAGTGACTTCATAGATTAGAGAAAACCAATCACGGTTTATAGCCCATTCTAACTGTGTTATTACTTGAAGGAGTTCATTTGGATATGTTGCAGATTTCAAAGACAAACCCCATGACCTCCAATATCCCTCTTTCTAGAAAGTTTGAAGTACCTCTAGAAGAAAAGAAGCCTCATCACTTTTCAGACATACTTCTCCATTTGGTTGAGGAGCTTCTAGCCCTCTAATAACTTCAGGACTCTCCAATGTCTGGTATGGCATGCCCTTTATCCAAACATAACGTGCAACCTCTAAAATTAAATGCACATAGCCAACAAACAATGGTATATCGAAATTTCAATCTCACCATTTAGTTCATCCTTTTCAAACTTTGCAAACTTGTCAAAACCATCAATTAGCCTCTGGAACTAGCTTAGAAAACTGACTGACTCACCTGACCTAGCCCCGCCATTGAACATGCATGAACTCTGATCTATAAACTATCATTTCCCAAAATGACATCTCATGACTGTACCCGAGGCAAAAGTTATTAACCTCTGAAGTTGACCTTTTCATTCTATTTTCTACAAACACACTGTCAGAAGTAATAAAATTGCCTTTGAAAACACCCTGGCAAAAATACTAAGTAGATTCCTGAGAAGCCACAAACTGGCATGCGAGTATGTTAAGATGTCTACGACCCGAATCTACCATTGATTCGATCTAGGCATCTTTCAGACAAAAGATATAGCTCACTGAAAATAGGTACTTGCAGAAGTAAACTCAGGACATGCAGAAAAGTATTGAAAATTGCAAATGGAATCAGCTTCAAAAACTGAGAAGGTTGATTGGCAGAGAGTCCCAACTAAAACTGGAAGTAGTATGTTATGTCTACAATGTAGGGCAAAAAAATTTCAACATTAGGTTTGACTGGTCAAAAGTTATAACCTCGCAAAGTGGGCTCCTGACAAACAAATAGTTCAGTGCAATTGGGAAATTCAATTTTTTGCAAATGGAAAGGGCTCACAAAACTGACCAAATGGATTCACCAAGACTCATCAACTTAGGTCATGAGATTATTTCATGCTTGGAAAATAGGGGAGAAGTTGGATTGCAATGTAGATCACCCGAGCAAAAGATACAAGCTGTCAAAGTAGGATTATGACATAAGTTTGCACTGTGCACCTTGTCCAAACAGCATAAACTGCAAATGGAATCACATTGGGAAACTCATCCAATGGATTTTTCATGAGCTGCAAACTGACAAGGATGAAGTAAAACTTGTTTACAATGTAGGGAAATGATTAAAACCTTTCTACCAATCCACCGGGTACAAGTTATAACATGTCAAATAGGGTTCCCGACAAAACTGGGAAAAGGGCCAAGTGCAGAAACTAGAAAACACCTCCGGAAGGGGATGAATAAATGGGGTCAAAACTTATCACAGAGGCCTAAAACCAGACACATAGAGAGTATGAAATGTGTACAACAAGATGCTAGGCTCAGATTTTTATGACGCTTTCCAGGGTGCATATTATTGAACCTCAAAGTGACCCTTCCCGGTGATTTCTACGCCAATTTTCTGATTTTGAGACCCCCTAGGAATGAAATGACGAAAACCCATTTGAACATGCCATCTCAGGACTCCAAAAAACTTGATAGGATGAATGAAAAGCAAAAAACACATAGACCTCAAGATATGACTTCAAATATGCCCATACTAGCATGCAATACAAAGCCAAAAATGAGCACTGAATCAAAATTTTACATGGTACCTCAAAACTGCATTTTGAGTACCAACAAAACCTTCATTGGTTAAACTTGTGCTCAGTATACAACCCACTGCATCGGTGTATACTATCGTCGGTGTTTACACTGAGGATCTCGGTAAACATTAAACTGTTCTCTTTTACCAACCAACACTGCTTTGTGTCTTTTAGTTCCTTTCTCCATAATAGATGAATACAACATACTAAAGTCAATATAATGAGATCAAAGACTCATCAATAAGTTATCCAATGCATTCCTTATCCTTATTTGCTGTGACCTTCTTTCACCATTCTTCAGATGTCTCGGTAATGATAACTTACAAGATAAGTACTGTCAAACTAATATGAAACTAGTTGACATCAATGACAACATAATACTGATTTAACATATTGTATATCTATACAACTACTTTTTATGTGATCTTCAATCACCGTTTCAACAATCTCTCCAATGAGTTGTAAATCAGTTGTAGGTTCAACATGGTTATGGCACAGTTAGAGGAGAGAAGAGAAGTTGGTGAGATCACTAATTATTGGTATTATTATGATCGGATAATACAAAGATCAGTTGGATAGTGTGTTCAGTGATCCACTCTACCATCATTACCTTTCATACCTCATGCTACTCTCTAATTCATCATTTCCTTCCAAAAAGTGCACACTGGTATCTATTAATCCTTAATGACTTGTTTAAGGGACATCTCAATGGTACTCTCCTTAGGTGTTTAGAATGTGAGGAATCTGACAAAGTGTTAAGAGAGGTCCATGAGGATATTTGTGGATCTCACTCAAATGGTCTTTCATTGGCTATGCAACACTTAAGGGTTGGACATTACTGGCTGGATTCTTCTATCACTACTACAACATCTAGTTCTAAAGCTTCTCAATTGGTCACTTCTACAAGACATATTCTCAAAGACCCTCTTTGGGTGCACTTTTTATTTGATTGTACCCACTAAATCCATCCATAAGAGAGAACATAGAGTGGCCCATTGTCAAATCCACTATTGTGTCTATGATTGGTAAGAGGAAATCATCCTTTGGGCATGCTAGATTGAGATCTTGAAAATCCATGCAAATTTTGATTGATTTATCTAGTTCTGAAATAGGTACAATATTGGATATCCACTATTGTGTCTATGATTGGTAAGAGGAAATCATCCTTTGGGCATGCTAGATTGAGATCTTGAAAATCCATGCAAATTTTGATTGATTTATCTAGTTCTGAAATAGGTACAATATTGGATATCCACTCAGCATAACAAATATCTCTAATGAAACCTGCTTTTAATAACTTATCCAATTCAACCTTGACAAGTAGCGTAATATGTGGGTGCATTTTCCTCAACTTTTTCTTAATGGGCTTGATTCTTGGTTTAATATTAAAATGATGTATAATTAGATTTGGGTCCAATCTTGGCATATCATTGTAAGACTAAGAGAATTTTATTTTCATTTTTTTGAAAAACTTGACAAATTATTATCTCTCCTCTTTTGACAATGAGGCTGCAAAATGTATAATTTTAGGCTTTGATTTTCTCCCAACATTGACCTTTTATGTTGTCTCTATCAAGATAGGTGATATTTCTTCATAATGTTTGGTAAATTTATCCAAACTCTCTTCCTCAGGTGCTGAAATTGGGTTTTCACTTGATGTAGGAGCATCTCGGGCTTCAAGCAATCTTGCATCAACCAAAAACATTTCCTTTTTTCTATTGTTTGCATTGTAATCATTTCATTTGTTGGTTTCATGTTATGTGAAGCTTACATGATGTTGAGGACCTATTTTGGAACCTTCCCTAAGATCTCATAAGGATTGGATGGACCGTTTCAAAGTTGGAGTTGTTTTACTTGTCGTTGGAGTCATATTTTCCTGCAGTTTTGGTGTTAATTGCACTTCTTGGAGACCTTGATCCTTAATGAATCATAATTTTATCTCTTAGGGCCTTAAAGAGGACCTAAAATAATATCTTTTTCCAAGAGCGCAAGTCCTAATTCATTATGACTAAAAATTTATGGCCATTTTTCTCAGGTACCTATTTTTTGGTAGTTTTCACGTGAAACGTGGAGTGTTTCTTCTTGCGCGGTTCCGTGTGATGAGATGGGGCCTTGCATGGTTAAGGACATGTTATTGGGTCATATGTGGACCTAAATGTAAAGGTGCATTAAGTTTTTATCATTCTTGCATTAGTTTTGGTTTCTCTTATTGGTCTGGACCTATAATATAATTAAATGCCTGACTGGCCGACTTGTGGCTTAGTTAGCTATATATTGAGAGTTTGGGTAGATGTTTAGGGGAGATGGTAGTATATGTGTGGTAGTATGAGAGTAGAAGCATAATTGGATCATGAAGATCTTGTAGATCAGATGTTTTATCTGATATTGTAACAATAGAGATAGTGGTTTGCATGCTTGGAGACAAGGAGATTGCTTGGAGGCTTGTGAGCTCAAGTTTAGATCTTCCTTAGTGTTTCCATCAGTTGCTGATGTGTTTCAGAGCTGGACTAGCTTGGATAATAGTTAATTCATTGTATAAGGTTGTAACCTGGAAGGCCTTATAGTTGGGCATGTTGAATGAAATTCTATTTTGAAGCATCATATTGTTGAATTCCGCTGTGCTTGTTGTTGTTATAATCAGCAGTGTAGGTTTGGACCATCCATTATTGGATCCTCCATCTTTGCCCTGCGTCAAGTGGTATCAGAGCTTGAAGATCTTGAGTGTGTAAACAAGTTGAGGCTATTTGCACGATGAGCTTGGATTGAAGATCCCTTTGAGGAGAGCTCGTGAGATCTCAGAGGAAGAACTTGTTGGAGAATTCAGTCTTGATGATTTTAGGGCTTTGCAGAAACAAGTGCAAGATATGTAAGAGGAATTGAAAAAGAAGACTACCTTGAAGGATGAAAGTGATGAGTCTGAAGAAGATCAATTTGAAGAAGCTATAGAAGAAGTCAGAGATCCAGAAGAAAGTAGAATCCTGAAAACTATGTCTAAAATTGGTAAAAGACCTAAGATTGAAGTTTCTACATTTGCTGGAAGCCTTAGGCCAGAAGAGTTTATTGATTGGATTAATGAGATAGATTAATACTTTGAGTATGAAGAAATAGAAGATCCTAATAGAGTTCGATTTGCAAAGACTAAGTTGAAAGGTCATGCAAATATTTGGTGGAGGGAAGTTCAATTGGAAACAAGTAGGAGAGGAAAGGAAAAGATCACTAGATGGAACCGAATGGTTGACAAGTTTAAGAAGCAATTCATTCCCGTGGATTATGAATTGGAGATGTTTAAGAATATGCAAGCTTTGAAGCAGACAAACAAATCAGTGCAAGAGTATACTAAAGAGTTTTACAGACTCCTGATTAGGACTGGTCATTCTGAAGCTGATAAAGAGAAGTTGCTAGGTATGTTTATGGCTTGAGACCTAGTATTCAAGAAGAGTTACTTACTATTCGGATGAAAAATATAGGATATTCTTATCAAATGGCATTGAAGATTGAGGAGAAGCTGAACAAGAGGTTTGAAGGAAGGCAAAATAATAGGAACAAAAGTGGAAAAACTGATGAAATAGTTGCTAGAGGAAATCCTAAGAAGATTGATGAAGGATCTAACAGTGGTCTAGCTGCTAATAACTATAATGTTGGATAGAGAGGGAGAAGGATAAATGAGTCCACTTTTACTTGTTATCAATGTGGTGAACAAGGTCATAGAAGTTTTGAATGTCCTAAGAAAAGAGTTGCATTAACTACTAAATAAGACATCGAGAATGTTGCAAAACAAGGTGAATTTCTTCTCACTAGGAGGTTGGCTACTTGTGTCCAGGAACCAGTGCAAAGAAGAAATTTGTTCAAAACCAAATGTAAGTGCAAGGATAAGGTATGTAATGTCATAGTTGATGGTGGTAGTTCTGAAAACTTTGTCTCACAAGAGATGGTTAGTAAGTTGAATTTGGAAAGAAGGAAACATCCTAATCCTTATCATGTTAGTTGGATACAAGATGTGTCTAAGGTTAGGATTGAAGAACAATGCTTGGTTAATTTTCAGATTGGATATTATCATGATGAAATATTATGTGATATATTGCCTATGGATGCTTGTCATCTATTTCTTGGGAGACCTTGGCAATTTGATAGACATGTTATGTTTGATGGTGATGCAAATACATATGTGGTAATGCATGGTGGATCCTGCATAACTTATTACCTTTGGAGGAAGTCAGGGCTAAGGGATGTGGAGTTATCAGGTGTTATCCTTATGACAAACATCAAAAGAAGAGAGTTGATGAACCTATTCCTATGGATGAAAGGAAGCCGAGTTTGAAAGGAAAAGGGAATGATATGGTTGAGGAACTTGTTGAGATTAAGAGGTAGATGAACTTTTTGAAAAAGATAGTGCAACAAATGATGGCACTAGTGACAGAGTGGACTGAAAATGATTCCAAGCTGATTAGTAAGTCTAGAGAAGGTGTGCTTCATCAAAGTTCTAGTGTAATTAAAAGTGGAAAAGATGGTCAGAATCAGTTTCTATCAGTAGCAGGAAGAAAAGATGAGAAAAGTGCAGGACAAGCTGATTTGCTGAGTGTGACAGTGGATAAAGTAAAGACAACATGGAATGAAGGAAAAGAGGACATATGGGTTAAGAATAGATATGGCATACCTATTCTAATTCCTTTCAAAATTTCATGAGAACTTGCTTTTATTTACCTGGGGTGTTTGATGCAAGAGAATCTCGGGCTTAGAGCAATCTTGCATCAAGCAAAAACATTTCCTGTTTTCTTTTGTTTGCATTGTAATCATTTCATTTGTTGGTTTCATGTTGTGTGAAGCTTACATGATGTTGAGGACCTATTTTGGAACGTTCCCTAAGATCTCATAAGGATTGGATGGACTATTTCAAAGTTGGAGTTGTTTTACTTGTCGTCGGAGGTGTATTTTCCTGTAGTTTTGGTGCTGATTGCACACCTTGGCGACCTTGATCCTTAATGAATCAGCCTTTTCTCTCTTAGGGAATTAAAGAGGACCTAAAATAATATCTTTTCCCAAGAGAAAAATTCCTAATTAATTATTAGTAAATAGTTATCACCATTTTTCTCAGGTACCTATTTTCTGGCAGTTTTCACGTGAAACATGGAGTGTTTCTTCTTGCACGGTTCCGTGTGATGAGATGGGGCCTTGCATGGTTAAGGAAATGTTCTTGGATCATGTGTGGACCTAAATGTAAATTTTCATTAAGTTTTTATCATTCTTGCATTAGTTTTGGTTTCTCTTATTGGTCTGGACCTATATAATGTAATTAAATGCCTGACTAGCCAACTTGTGGCTTAGGTGGCTATATATTGAGAGTTTGGGTAGATGTTCTAGGGAGATGGTAGTAGATGTGTGGTAGTATGATATTATAAGCATAATTGGATCTTGGAGATCTTGTATATCAGATGTTTTATCTGATATTGTAATAGCAGAGCTAGCGGTTTGCATGCTTGGAGACAAGGAGATTGCTTGGAGGCTTGCGAGCTCAAGTTTAGATCTTCCCTAGTGTTTCCATCAGTTGCTGATGTGTTCTAGAGCTCGACTAGCTTGGATACTTTGTAATTCATTGTATAAGGCCACAACCCAGAAGGCCTTACAACCGAGCATGTTGAATGAAATTCTATTTTGAAGCATCATATTGTTGAATTTCGTTGTGCTTGTTGTTGTTATAATCAGCAGTGTAGGTTTGGACCATCCATTATTGGATCCTCCATCTCTTCCCTACGTCATCACCTTGTTAAATGGATTTTATTTCTTTCTCTTTTTGGTCTAGTACTGCCACATTGTGGTTTTCACCACTAGACTCTTTCATTCTTTTCTTTTTTCTATTTTTTCTTTTATTTCTTGACTAAGAGATTGAATACTTTCCTTCATCATTTATCCTTGACATAATTCATTGGTAGAAGAGGTTTCAACTTAATTTAGTTATAAGGTCAAATAATTATCATTTGGGAATGTGGGAATGTTGTTTGGCTCTATGGAATCTTATTCAATCAGTTATGGGTATACAAGAGATAAAGTATCATTGGCTAGGTTCAAGTTGGAAGGGTTTAGGGACATTAATTTGTTTAATAGTTTGTACATTATATCACTTAATTCTATTCAACATGCACTTGTTCTTGGTGTTCCGTAGAACTTGGATCGAAATATCCCTCACAAGAGTCCTCTTGGGGATAAAAATCTCATGGGTTAAATCTATCACTAGATTCTTCCATTGTTGGTAACCATGAGGGTACATAGGGTTATCCTATCCATTGAGACCTTTGTTCTTCTGTACTTTAAGTAGGCTCTTGAGTAGAAACTAACCCTTGGTTAGGAATTGAAGTTTGGTTTGAAGTTAACTTTGGAGTTGATTCTTATCTTTTATCTAGGTTAGATATAGGAGAATCATTAGATAAAGAATCTCATTCCCATTCATTATAATCTTCATCACTTTGGGAATTCAATTACAATATTTGTTAATAGATTTGGGGATGATTCTTTTGAATATATCCTAGTTCAAGATACCCTAATCCTGATTTTTCTTTGCTATCTCTCCAAGCCATTTCTATAGGTTCCACCAATTCTTCATTTCTATTTCCCAATAGTCATCTTCCTTTATATCCCATATTTTGCATGATTTTGAAATATTTTCTATATTGGTGTGTGGGAATACTAATGTGTTGAATCCTTATTTCATTTGCATTTGATTCATCTTCTTCTTTATAGAGCCACTTTAGGATTTCATTGTCATCTTCTTCCATGGATGAAGAAGTGCTAGCTCTTACAAAATGGTCATTATATTTTTGAGGAGGATTGGATCTATAAAGTCTACCGTGAGAGCTAGGGGAAAGTGGTAAATCCATCATTGATAAGGAATATTCCCCTACACGATTTTTCCTAATCTTGCATTTCTTTTCAAAAATTTCATCATTGTGTCCATCTTTTGATAATGGATCTCTTTGGCTTGCATTTGAGAAGATTTTAAATTAACCTCTTCTTATTTTATTTTATAATTTTCCTCATTAAATTTCTCCATTCCTTTAGTTGATGTAGCTAAGTTAGTGGGATCTTGATTTTCTTTAACAAGGTTATCTTCTTCCTTCATTTTTTATTTTCCTTTGGCTAAGGAAATGTCCTTTGAACTTTGACCTTGACTCATTTGTCTTGATGTGGTACATTCGGTATTGTGAGGAACCAATGAGTCATTTAGAGGTTTGATGTTATTTCAATATTGAAATGGATTTAAATATCCACTCACCATTATTTCTTGACCCATGTAAGGAAACTTTAAATATTGATGGTATGTTGAAGGTACTGTTTGCATCTCATTTATCCATGGTCTCCCCAAAAAAATATTATAGGTCAATTTCAAATCATGAACTTGGAAAACTATTTCCTTTTGAATAGGAACAACTCAGATATGTGTTGGGATTACATGGAAAGGTGAGTTACTAAGAGGGGAGGGGTGAATCAATAACCTTAAAAAAATTCAACTAAATCCTTAAAACAACATATTTATGTCAGACTAACCACCAATGTCCCCCTTCAGGATTCATGAAATAGTTTAATAGCCTCTTGTGTCTTCTATAAGTCTAGTGGTTGTATTGGGCATTAACAAGGTAGATCTTTTGGTGCAATAGAAACCCTACTTGTAATAAGTGGTATCAGAGCTTGGTCATAGGTTTGAATCTCCTTGAGTGATGCTGAGGGGGGGATTGTTGGATTAATTGCCAACGTCTCCCTTCAGGATCCGTGACATGGTTTAACAACCTCCTATGTCTTCTATAAGTCTACTAGTTTAATCGAGCATTAACAGGGTTGATCTTTTGGTGCAATGACAACCCTAATTGTAACAATTTTATTTACCTACTGAAATGTTATCTTTTTAATCCATTCATAACATTACTAAAAATAAGAAATATTTTCTAGTCTAACATGTAAACACCCATGAAACTTCATACAAAATACACAAGTATTTTGGTATCGCAAAAACCTTTGTTAGAAGGTAAAAACTATGGTGGGGATGACACCCACAAATCTTCACTAACTGTAGTAATAAAGTTTTTTGGTTAAGGATACAATTTTTGATCACTTCTAATGATCTTACCCTATTAGGAGTAACAATAAAGACCTATAAGGATATACCTAGTTAGAGGATTTAAGAAACATTGCTAAGTGAGCACTCAGTTAAGAGATTTACAAAAAGACTTGTTAGGTCTACTATGTTAAGAGATTTAAGTATGCCAAAATTGTTAGAAAGTAACAATAGATTTTTCTTGTATGTAGCAACTTACTTTACCTAATTTTAGATCTGATAAGTACTTAATTGTTATCACATTTTTGTGATAGCTTTCTTCTCTGAAATCTACTTAGTATCCTTTTCATATACTTCTGAATACAATCCTTGAATGCTTAGTCAAAACTTTAACTTCACAACCCTGTCTAATCTTTAGATGTCTATGTAGCCAGCTACTTCATGTGGGGTACTTGTAAAAATGATATCTTGACAGTTCTTATATAAAAAATATTTTGACCTAATTACGGTTATGGTACATCATCTAGAAAACTTGAGATCTACAATCCAAATGAATAACCTAAAACATCATTAATTACATAGGGATCATCATTCATTTCATGATTACATCTGCATTTAATCTTCACCTCGATCTATGTAAACCATTTTCTAGCTCGGTGTAAACCATTTACCTTGTATTTTGTGCCATTAAAAAATTCTATGTCCTTCATGCATTTCCTGATATATATTGCATTCATGACTCGGTAAATTACTAATGCTCGATAAACCTGAATGCTCGGTTATAACTATTCTCGGTCCTCGTTAATCATCTGGCTCAGTGTATGTGCTCGGTCAGACTGTATTCGGTTACTATGCCATTTTTCCTCGTGCTCTGCTAAGTTACTATACTTAGTGTGTTGACCGACTAGCTTGTCTTCTTCCTTTACCAACTGTATGTGTGACACTAATGACAACTTATAATCTAACATTCTCCCCCTTTGGCATTAGTGACAAAATCATGTATATGTATTCCATAATCAAAATTTCAAAACTTCAAAACTATATACTCAAAATTGTAGACTCTCCCTATCTATATGCCTTGATAAGTATACATACTATACATATTTTCCCTTTGTAAGTATACATATATTCCCCCTTTTTTTGGTAATAATTCCAAAACTGTATATACTTATATCTTATCAAAAATGTTTTGATGGGTTTTCTTCAAGTTGGCTAAGAGGTTTTCCCATTCCTCTTTCAAACTTTCTAATGCAATTTATTCCAAACCAACTTGTGCATGCATGTTGAATATATGGTCTATTACTGATAGCTTGCGAGTAGCTACTAGATCCTTTACGGTAACAACTCTACTTGTAGCTCGGTTGTTTGATCTTTTATCTTGTCTTCTTCTCTCCTTAGTTCATTTCTTAACCCATGAATGTGCTTGCAATTTTCATAGTGTGATTTTAATGCATGGGGTTCTGCAACTAATCTTTCTACACTCTATTGCAGATCATCATCTAACTTTCTCAATTAATCTTTTATCTCTGTAGTAAAAGACTGTAATGTGAAAATCTTCTTCAAAATTGTGAGTATCTATTGCATAAGAGTTTCAATTTCACTGATGGTCTCATATAGCTTCACCTTGTGAATGGCCACAGCTTGGTTGATTTTCTCTTTTATTTTGAACTATATTTTGGAATCTTCTCTCTCTTCTATTTTCTTTTTAGCATCAACATTAGGAGACTTGATGTGCCTGGTAAGTGTTGCAAGTTAGTCAGTGATGGGAGTTGCCTCATCAACACTGACATCAAGTAAAAACTACATTAGGATCTCTCTCACATCCTCTAGCACCTATTTATTTTTACTCTCCTCCCTCAGCTTCTCCTGAGCTTCTTTTCTAGTGCATAATTCTCCATACCATCTAAGAGCTTCAGGGTCTAAGGTTCTCAGGTCACATGAAGGTATTTCTATGACTTCATCCATGGTGACCGTACCTTTTCCATGTTTCTTCTTCTTTTTTTTCTCCTATTTTCTAGATGTATGGGATTTCCCATAGGGAACTAGAGCCTTTTTCTCTAGATTTGACTTTGGTGGCTCGGTGGAGACACTTTCCTCTTTTTATTTCCCTTTTTCTATTCCCTAGGTCTAAGGTCCTTGGGGTCCTTGTGCTTTTGGCCTTGTACCTATAGTAGAATTATCTACATTTGTTTTTGTTTCAGATCTTTTAGCATCCGCCTCTTTAGTTTCAGGCTCGGTATTCACTTTGTCTCCTTCTTCACCCTTATCTTCTTTGGTATCCATCTATTTCTCAAGTGTGTTTCCCTTGGGTTACTCTTGTGTAACAATATCAATAGCTTGTACCAAAATCAGTAAGTTACCTAGTATTTATATTGGGGTTGCCTCGGTATTCTTGTCTTCCTTTGTGTTCTCAAAAATAGCAATAACATCTTCATCTTCTTTTGCTTCATCATCTGGATCACTGATGCAAAGGGTTAGGTGGTGGTGTTCAGAACACACTGATATTTAGAAATTTCAGAGGTTTAGGCACTTGGGCCTATCAATCACCTCAAATGCTTCAGGAACTTGACTTGCCAAGGACTCCACAACACTACACAATGATGTATTTGGTTTTATAGACTTTCAAGGACTTAGATTCAAGGCTTTACAAGATTCTAATTCAATCCCCATACTCAGTTTTACCAAAGCACCCACAAACTATCCACAGGGACCTCTTGGACTGTTCAGCACCCCTGCAGAAGACTTGAAACAGGAATAACATTTACCTTTCTCAGAATACTTGACAAGATAATGACATTTGGGTTACCCTTTATAGAATTTTATAACACAACAAAGACTTTTATGTGACTGTTTTGGACCAACACACTGATGCCTAACAAGTACCCCATTTCAATGTATAGAAAATGTCTCAATTCTCATGGGAAAACATAACCTATTCTACCTAGCACTTCCTGTTCCTGGATAGTGACTTCTCATACTGTCAATAGATTAATTTCAAAGGGAATTAATCCCAAGGATTCTGTAACACCCGAATCCACAAGTCTTGACTCCAAAACCCAGTTTGCTAGGGCTTCCGCAATGTTCAATCTCCAAACGGTCATGCACCCAATTTATAGTCGACTCACCATTCACCAAACATGCTAATATGTTTTCAGACATAAAACCCACTCCTTATGCGGGTAGACTGCTCACTGCATTACCCGAGTTCAATGTTCTTCCTCACTGTTCTTCACAGTGTATACACTTGCCCGTGTTGTTCTGCATAGAAAAGTTAGTGACATCTATAATACAGGTTAACAAATTTCATTCCATGAATTAGGCCTATCTATTCATGGAATGACTCTCTTCTCTTCATTTCCTTCTTATCTTCTCTTCAACCTTCAAGGCTAACTGATAGCATTCATCAACCGATCTCGGGGTAGAAAGACTAAGATCATCTTGGATATTGAACCTCAGCCCCCCCATATACCTTGCAATCTTTTCTTCCATCTCTTCATCATGATCCACTCAAATATCAAGCTTGTGGAATTCCTCAGTGTACTTCTATACATCCAACTCCTTTTGCCTAAAATCCCTCATCTTCTTGTACAACTTTACTCTATAATCTCTTGGCAAAAATTTTGCCTTCATTTTGTCCACCATAGTATACCAAGATGTGATCTTGGGTCTTCCATTCTTCCATCTATCTGCCTCAACACAATCCCACCACAACAAAGCGTGTCCCTTCAATTTGGACTTTTCTATCTTCACTTTATCCTTCTCTTCTATCCCTTCACACTCAAAGCAATTTTCAATTGCACCAAACCAATCTATCAGTTCTTCATCATCCATTTTTCCTGCATACATAGGTAAGTCTGTTCTTACCCTTACATCACCACTTCTTATGGCCTTCACCAATTGAACCATCCTTGCATCATCTGGGTCTATCAGTTCCTCTACTTGGGGTCTTTCTTCTCCTTCTTCTTCTTCCACTACTACTTCTTCATCCTGCCTGATACTCTTATCCCTATTCTCCAATGCTGCTATCCTCTCCATCATACTTCTCATTAATCTGTCCTTCTCATAGCTCTCCTTGTCTCTTTGATCTAAGGCTGCTTTAAGCTTTTTGTTATCAGCCATTTGCTCCTTCACAATCTTTGCCAACTCCATGTTGGTCATCCAGACTGACAACTCTCCATCTTCTCCATCAGCCATGGTTACTTGCTTAACCTAGTATAAGAATCTACTATAGGGCTGCTCCTCCAGGATAGTTCAATTGCAAGGACTCAACTAAAGGATTCAAGGACCAACTTCACAAGACCAAGACACTTCCACAAGACCTTTCCCTAGGCTTTGATACCACTTGATGTAGAGGGTTAGGTGGTGGTGTTCAGAACACAGTGATATTTAGAAATTTTAGAGGTTTAGGCACTTGGGTCTATCAATCACCTCATATGCTTCAGGAACTTGACTTGCCAAGGACTCCACAACACTACACAATGATGTATTTGGTTTTATAGACTTTCGAGGACTTAGATTCAAGGCTTTACAAGATTCTAATTCAATCCCCATACTCAGTTTTACCAAAGCACCCACAAACTATCCACAGGGACCTCTTGGACTGTTCAGCACCCCTGCAGAAGACTTGAAACAGGAATAACGTTTACCTTTCTTAGAATACTTGACAATATAATGACATTCAAGTTACCCTTTACAGAATTTTATAACACAACAAAGACTTTTATGTGACTATTTTGGACCAACACACTGATGCCTAACAAGTACCCTGTTTCAATGTATAGAAAATGTCTCAATTCTCATGGGAAAACATAACCTATTCTACCTGGCACTTCCTATTCCCGGATAGTGACTTCTCATACTGTCAATAGATCAATTTCAAAGGGAATTAATCCCAAGGATTCTGCAACACCCGAATCCACAAGTCTTGACTCCAAACCCCGATTTGCTAGGGCTTCCGCAATGTTCAATCTCCAAACAGTCATGCACCCAATTTATAGTCAACTCACCATTCACCAAACATGCTAATATGTTTTCAAACATAAAACCCACTCCTTACGCGGGTAGACTGCTCATTGCATTACCCGAGTTTATTGTTCTTCCTCACTGTTCTTCATAGTGTATACACTTGCCCACGCTATTTTGCATAGAAAAGTTAGTGACATCTATAATACAGGTTAACAAATGTCATTCCATGAATTAGGCCTATCTATTCATCGAACGACTCTCTCATTCCTAAATTTCTACTGCAACAGAAAACAAATAAATAGAACACTTTTTCTAAACAAACTGGTGCGACAGTGAACTCAAAATAACATGCTACTCATTGAATAAACAGTGAACAGGTTAAGGAAACCGTGTCAAAGCATGAGAATTAAAAACCAATCAAGTAGAGATTCTAGAATGAATCGAATTGCAGGAAATAGTAAGATTTTATTATTTGTCATGCACCAGTTAATACACACCAGTCTGTCTCGTAACAGAGACCGCTTACATCAATAAAAAGACTCGAAAATAACTTCCTAAAACTGATTCAACCAATCTCATCAGTTGGATTGAATAACTAAATATTTAAAAGATGACAAACTACTAATTCCCTCTAAAGCCATTATTATTTGAAAATTTGAATTTGCAAATGGCTTCATTAAACACTTAACACTTTCTAAAGATTCCTAAAGCCTTAAATCTATTCCATGACCCAATCTTGACTTCTTAAAACATTAAAGAAGTTTGGACAACATTGAGTCCATCATAAAAAACTATTATGCCTTTGAGGACATTATAAATGTGTTCAAACATTACATTATTTTAATATCATTAAAGGTTGTAGGGCCCTTCAATTGATCTGGTGACCCTATTTGTACATTCCAGTCCTCTGATTTTCTTGGAGAGTCTTGAAGGTCTTCATAACCTTTATCTTTGGCTTGGTTGTGTGCAGTGCTCCTACACCAATCACCTTCAGTGATATCTTCAATTAAGACTTCTTCATTCCCGGTTATTACTAATTTCTTGGGTGTATCCTCTTTCTTAGTGTAGCCACTAGGGTAAAAATTTTCTACACGTGTCATCCTCTAGCTTCTTGGTGTCTAATATGTGTATTGGCTCATCAAGTGGCCTTTGTAAAGTAAGATCAGCATCATTAGAATGTACACCTTTGTCTCATCCTATGACACCTTGCTTGGGAATAACTAAAAGTGCAGTTTGTTCTTCTTTGGCTTTGGCCTTCAATATTTTAGTCCATTTCTCTTTACTCTCCTCATTAAACTCTTGTAGTTTTCCTTGGAGAATATTCATTACTCGACCTTTCATTAAAAACTTTTTGTAATACACTTTCATCATATCATCAATCTTTGTAAGATATAAGTGTGGCATTGCCAAAATTAAGGATCTTTCCCTCATTTTCTTCTCGGTATGCATGACATAATTTCCTCTTGTTGATACCTTATCATATAACTCCTTTGGAATATAAGTTGTGAATTCAACTGGTAACCTTTTAATTTTAATCATCATACTAATGATTTCTTCTTCCAATTTATCCCAATCCTTGATAGATATATGTATATACCTGTTTCTTTTAGGGTGAGAAAGTCCTCCCTTTTCATTTATTTCCTTTACAATATCATCAATTGACTAAGATTTATTTACAACTACTTTGAATTTGTTGGTATCCTCTTCATCTGAGTCTATGTCATCTTTATTTCTTATTAACTTTCTCCTCTTCTTGGGTAGCTCGGTAGAGGCTTAAGTACCTCTCTTTTTTGTATATGTGTTTGTCGGTGTTGGCCTTGTAATCTTTACAACTTCTCATTTCAAAGGTGGGGAAACACCTGTAGAGGACCTTGTCCTCACTTGTGTGGGGGTTTCGGTCTGTTTCCTCTTTACTTTTGTTTCCTTCATCGGTTCAGCTTGAATTTTCTTGTCTGACTTTGTCTCTTCATCATGTTCACTATTACTGATCAGCAATGGTTCCTTGGTTGCCTCTTCAACTAGCTTCTCTGCTTCTTCATCACCGAATTATTTTTCTAGAGTGTCCATCATTTTATTTGATTTTCTTCCTACTTTTACTCCCACCAAATCCATTTTGTTTCTTATTTTTTCTTCCTCATAGGTTCCAAACCTTGTTGCATTCTTATCTTTAGGCTCAGCCAAAAGTGCCTTTATTGACCTAGTTGCTCAGTCAATGTCAAGTTTGTATCCCAAAGGTGGTAACCATGCAGTCCTAGGTTTAAATTGCTTAATAAGAGTGGAGTCGGTGTCCACTAGAAAACAAATATCATCCTTGTACTTTTCCACTAACTGTGCAGGTATTTGCTTCTCTTGTACATTATTTCCTTGAATTTCCCAAAATAATCACCCATAACTTCTTTAAAATTATGAACTAAACTCTTTATGAAATCACCGATTTGCATGATAATTGGCTTTTTAACATCCCATTAAACATCGCCTATTGATGGTAATGAATTTTTCAAGTAGAAAAAGATACATACTAATAATGATCCAAACTTGCATGTGATGGACTTAGCAACTCATATTGTCCTCATATTTTCTTCAAGTTGCCTCAACATTAGCTCGGTGAGGTCTAGTTGTATACATTTATTCACATTTTTTTATGCTATGTCAACAACGTTGCAAGGAACATTGTTTGGTCTGCTAGATTGGAATATTTTATAAGAAATTATGTATGCTACAAATCTATTTTTAGGATCATTGATTGTGTTAATCTGCATACCTCTGCCATCTCATTTGGCTCCAGTCAATTTTTTAGTTTTACTCCTCAGTGGGTGCCTTATGGATTTTTCTTTATCACACACAGGATATAACAAGTGACCATGTGAATAACATCAACCTTTGAGATTTTAATTAGTTCATCTAACCACATTTTTCCCTCATTTACTCAGCTGAGTACTATCCTTATCCACTCTGTCTTAAATACCTTCAGGAAGTGAAGGGAATTAGTTAAGCCTTTGATCTCTAGATGAGTATGCTCATCCTTCAATTTCTCATCCATGCATAACTCCTGGTAAGTGGAATGAAACACAAAATTTTCAATTTCACTGATCTTGCAGTGAATATAAGATCAGATGTCATGTACCAACAAAACCCTAGGCAGTATTCTTGAGAACGTGTTATTCTCATCAACTTGTGATGTGACCTCAAGGTGTAGTATATTTAGGTTCTTCATATGTTGCAGTCTTGATAAGTGTAACCTTCTTCTCATTATCATCTTTAGATTGAATGGTCTTTGATGAGGATGCTATTGATAATAATAAATTTAGGGCTTCCTGAAAACTATATTTAAATATCTTGGTTTTCTTCAAAATTACTTGAATCACTTCCAAAAAGTTCATGAAATGCTCAAATCATTGTGGATATCTTGGAATCTCTTTGCACAAATCTCTCTCTTTTCACTCTGGTTTCACAGTGTGGAAAAAATGAGTTGGCTGGATGTGTATTTATACCCAAAAATATTTCGCGCTTAAATTTTTTGCATTAAATGCTTTACTAACCACAACTCGGTTAACAATAAAATATTTGGTTATCTCCTTTTGAAACTTCAGCTTGGTTAAGACTAACAATGCTGCGTTGACTACACAACTTGGTTAACCTTAACACTTTCAGTGACTAACAAACTTTTACTCGGTCACGCTTTTACCAACTATACTCATTTCAAGTTCAAAACATATAACAACCTAGTGCATCTTATTTCATGTTGATTTGGTATTCATGCAATAGATATAAGGAACTATTATAAGATATAATTGATTAAAATTTAGTTCCCATACTTGATTTTCTTAGGTGGAGGTGGTGAAATCACCTAACCCAAAGGATGAGGTGTCACCAAATGTTATGCTTATTCTGCATTATCTTCAGTTGATCTTCTCCAAATTTGACTCATTTTCCTTTTGATTCTATCAATGATATTTTCATTCATATCAACATTCAGTTCGGGTGCTCGGTCTCTACAATCTTTACTTAAGTGACTGACCTTGTGATAAGTGTTGTTTTGTCTTTTCGGTTTCCAAACTTGTTTCATCTTTTTCTTGCATTCTTGTAATATATGTCCATGCTTTTTTCAAGTGTGACAATGTTTTTCCATATAGTTCCTCTTAGGTCACTTGTTCAACTTTGATCTACACTCATATGCTTGTTGTCCATACTTGTTGCAATTATAACAATAACCATCAAATTTAGGAGTAGAGTTAGGAACACCTTTAGCTTTACTTATGCATACATTTGATGTGTCACCTGGTTTTCCATAGTGATAGCATGAGAGCTTCTTTGGCCTTGGATTTACATAGGAATTCTTTTGTTCAACCTTTTTTGATGACTCTCCCTACTCAATATAACCTAATCCAGTGGTGTTGTCTAGTCTTCTCTAACTATTTAGGAATTCATCCATCCTTTTGGTACTTTCCTCATTTTTCTTTATCATCTCATTATGTTGTTGCATCTTCACTTCATTCTTCATTCTTTAATTATCTTCCCTTAATTCACCAATATCTTCCAATTTTCTAGAAATCTCATTGTTTACTTAGTTGACTTCTTGACTTATGACAACCATCTGATTGGAAATTTCAAAGTGATGCTCAGTCAGCCTTAGTATTTTAGATTGTTTCTCTTTTAACTTTTCAGTCATTTGTCTTCTATCTTCAATATCCATATTACTATCTTGTTCATCTTGTCTTGTATTGTTTATAACTTCAAGCATTCTTACCATTTGAGTCTCTTCTCCAATTTGTAGTGATTTCACTTGTTCGGTAAGGTGTTGATTCTTTTCAAGCATATGTGATATAGTTCCTTCTGATGCATCATATATGCTTCCAGATCCTTTAGATAATTCCTCTATTTCTTCTTTCTGATAATCAGTCTCACTGTGCCGAAATGCCAATTCCTTTCTTTTGATCAGTGATTCTCTCATTTTTTCCTTAATGTCCTTAAGTTGTTCCATGAGAATCTACATCTCAATTTTCTGATTTTCAATTATCTTATCAAGGTTATACCTTTCCATCTTTAACATCTTTTCCTCCTCAGTGATTAAACTTCTTCAAAAAGAGAACTATCTTTGATACCAATTGTTGGGATAATGGAAAGGTGAGTTACTAAGAGGGGAGGGATGAATCAATGAAATTAAAACTTTTTCAACAGAATCCTTAAAACAATGCATTTCATTTACCTACTGACATGTTATCTTTTCCATCCATTCATAACATTACTGAAAATAAGAAATGTTTTCCAATCTAACATGTAAACATCCATGAAACTTCATACACAATACACAAGTATTTTGGTATCGTAGAAACCCTTTTTAGAAGGTAAAAACTACGGTGGGGATGACACCCACAAATCCTCATTGACTATAGTAATAAATTTTTTTGATTAAGGCTACAATGTTTGATCACTTTTGATGATCTTACCCTATAGAAGTAACAATAAAGACCTGCAAGGATCTACCTGGTTATAGGATTTAAGAAACACTGTTAAGTGTGCACTCGGTTAAGATATTTACAAAAAGACTTGTTAGGTATACTTTGTTAAAAGATTTAAGTCTACCACAATTTTTAGAAAGTAACAGTAGATTTTTCTTGTATGTAGAAACTTACTTTGCCTAATTTTAGATCTAATAAGTACTTAACTGTTATCACCTTTCTATGATAGATTTCTTCTTTGAATTTTTCTTGGTAGCCTTCTGATATAATTTTGAATATAATCCTTAAATGCTCTGTCAAAAATTTAACTTCACAACCCTATCTAATCTTTAGATGTCTTGTGTAGGTGGCTACTTCATGTGTGGTACTTGTAAAAATGAAATCTTCACAATTCTTATATCAAAAATATTTTGACCTAATTAGGGTTATGGTATCATCTAGAAAACCTAAGATTTATGATCCAAATGAATAACCTAAAACATCATTACATAGGGATCATCAATCATTTAATGATTTCTTCTGCATTTAATCTTCACCTCGATCTATGTAAACCATTTTCTAGCTCAGTGTAAAATGTTTACCTTGTATTATGTGCCATCACAGACTTAAATTATGTCTTCATGTATTGCTCGGTATATATTGCATTCACGACTCAATAAATTACTGGCGCTTGGTAAACCTGAATTCTTGGTTATAACTATGCTCGGTGCTCAGTAATCATCTGTCTTGGTGTATGTGCTTGGTCAAGGCTGTATTCAGTTACTATGCCATTTTTCCTTGTGCTCTACTCAGTTACTATAATTAGTGTGTTGACCGACTAGCTTTTCTTCTTCCTTTACCGACTATATGTGTGACACTAATGACAACTTATAATGTAACAATAGGAAGAATTATTATCCCTTTGGAGGACCTTTCTTCATCATCATAATCTTTTATAGTTATCTTTCTTTTAGGATCAATGTCTTCTTCAAAATATCCTAAAGCTTTGGCTAGATTCAAGGTGTAAATGTTTAGACCAGCTCCTCCATCAATGAGTACCCTCTTGACATGATGTTTATGTATCAAAACTTCAATATGAAATGGGAGATTTTTGGGATGGTTCAAAGACATGTCCCCTTGTTCGGAAAAAAGATATGCAATGCGGTGCAATAAGGTGTCGAACCATATTCTAAAATTTTTCGACATCCAAATTAAGTGGAACATTGGTGTCAACAAGAGCCTTTTCCAAGATTTCGTTGTGGATGGGTGAAATTTTTAACAACTCCAAGATTGAAATTTGTGCGGGAGTCTTTTGGAGTTGATCCACAAGGTTGTATTTCTTTGATGATGAGGATGTTTGACTTACTAGAATAATTTTAGGGATAACCCCTTGCAAGGTTACTTTGGATGCTTTCCCCCTAGTCACAACATTAGAGGTTACTTCTTGTTGTTTTTCTTTCACTACTATGACATTGATGGTATCTCCATACCCCGTCAAAGAATTTATAGTGTTGTCATAAGTATGAGTTAAATTAACTTTTCCATTCCCTCTTTTGTTGTTGTGATTCGAATTTGAGGTTTTACCTTTCTCATAATTTAAGAAAGGAGTTTTGAATGTCGTATGATCTTCATTGTTTTGAGGACCCTTAACTTTGATCGTTCCATCATCTATCAAATCTTGAACTGAGTGTTTGAGTTTCATACATTCATTGGTTCTATGACCTTTATTTCAATGGTATTCACAATGATGGGCATCATTCCACCAAGATGGTTTAACTTGGGGTTCGTAGGGTCTTGATTCTGTAAAGATGATGATTTTGTTGGGTTAAAGAAAGGCCTTGGTTTATTTAGACCTTGGTTGTTGAAAGAGTTATTACTATTATTAAAAATGGTCCTAGGTGTTTGATTGACGTTGTTAGTTTGATTTAACATGCTTGATAAATTTAAAGAGGTGCATTTAAGGTTTTTGGCTTCTACAACCCCATCATTTACAAGATTTTTGTTAGTATTTTTCAACCAAAACCTTGATTTTTCATTGTTGTTATTAGCACCCCTATTATTATTATTATTATTAAAGTTATTATTGGTGTTAGGATAGACTTTGTTCTCTTTAAAAAGCTTGATTTATCCTTTCTTCATTAACACATGTTCAACCTTGATCCCATTTTTTATAATCTTTTCAAAGGTTGGGGGACATTGAAGTTTCAATCAATAGTTCATTTCCATGTTCACGTTATTAATGAAAATATTTATTTTCTCCTTTTCAGGTATGCTTCTTGGATATCTCACAAAAACCATTTTCCATCTTTGGAGGAAGCATAGAAAAGGTTCACCATATTTTTCTTACTATCACATAGGTTTAGCAGGGTGATTTTGTGCTCAATATTATAAGAGTAATGAGTCACAAACTTGGAGGCCAATTCTTCAAAAGTTTTTATTCTCGGGGTTAATTTTGAAAACCATTCCATGGCTTGCCCTCCAAGGCTTGTTGGGAATAATCTCATTGGGTAGGTAGTGTCATGCATGAACTCAAAGCTTAAAGCACAAATCTCTCTCAAGAAGTCTTGTGTGTCTGATTTACCCATGTACTTTTCATATCTTGGAAAGACCACATTGGGAGGGAAAGTCACCATAACCAAATTTTGATCAAAAGGAAAATGATTTGGGTTCAGTCACCCTTTTCATGATATCAATTTGGGCTTGGAATAACTTGACTTGTTTATTCATGAATCCTAATGGATTATCTTCTTCATCATCCTTCTTTAAGGTTGATGTATTGTAGTCATGAGGAAGTTTAACTCGTGATTGAGCTAAATTGAGAAAATATCTTTCTTTATCCCTTTCTAAAAAAAATTCCATGACTTCAAGGAATATGGGATCTTGGGCTGCCCTATTAGCCCTCTCTTCATTTTTTCCTTTATGTCTTTGATTTCTTTGGTGATTCTCACCTTGTTTTTCATGGTTTCTTCCTTGGTTAAAATCATAAAAATCATTGTTTCCCGCCATAGTGTCAACTCTTTCTTTGAATAAGTTGGGAATTATTTCTTCTTGTTCTTTTTGTTCTTCAAATAGGTATTGGAAGATGAAATATCTGTATGGAATCTCTTGAATAATGCATGTGTCATCTTCTTGAAGATATATTTTCAATCGATGAGATCTAGTAAAAATGACATTAACAAGGGTTGAGTCGAGTGAAATTCTCCCCTTTTGGTGATTATTTTTTAGGAAGATTTTTAAAATATTAATTGAATTGTAATGGATACTTCTTCCTTGTAACATGTATTTTCAAATGCAACAAAATCAAGAACACTTCTCTTTTATTAACCTCTAAACACAAAATGTTTGAATATGTGAGAATGTTTTCACAAGTCTTCCATAAGAAATCTACCTGTAGTCAATTTTGGTTTTTAAACATGGCTGTAATGAGGTAGGATTGCTAATTATCAAGGAGTTAATATGGATTGCATTCAACAGAAAATAAAGTTTCATCCCCATTATAGGGGCCTCTGACCACCGATATGTTGGATTTTTGTGCAATCCTGAAACACTACTCGAGTAGGTTCAATTCTTGATCTTCCTTTGTCACTCACCCCATTAAGGATGAATGCATTTTATTTTATTGGGGTCAGATTATTATGGAAAAAGAAATTGTATCCCACTTTGGGTTTCCCCTCTCACTGGCCTCGTTAAGGCATGTTCTTGGGATTTGAGCCCACTAAATCTCTAACATGTTCAAAAAGAAAAGAAATGAAATGAAATAATAGGTTTGGGAATTTTAATCACCAAAGGTGAAGAGAATATTGGGCTACTAATTTATACTTCCAAACACAATAAACATTGTTCAATTTCCAAGCCTCTTTTAATCTAAGAGTAATTGAGTACTTCTAGATTTCCCATTCACCTAAAAGGTGAAGAGAATAATTACCTAATACTCTTTTCCACAAACAATAGGCTTAATTTAGTGTTTGTTCATTCCTTTGACATTTCTTTTAATTGAAGGATTTGATATGTTTGGCATTTTGATTCACTAAAATAAGTAAAGAGAATAGGCCTACTACCAAATCCAACAAACAATAATAGGTCCTCTAATTATGCTAGATTCAAATCAAATTTCCATAATTTAAGAAAATGCATAAGGCTTTAGGAATACCTTTTTTGATGCTAGCAAATCTAGGGGCATTTTTTTATTTTATTTATGCATTTTGATACTCACCTAGTGGTGATTATTCCAACTCCTTGGCATCCTCTTCTCAAAATTGTTAGTTCAACACAAATTCAAGGCAAAGGTGAAGAAATCCAAGAAAATAAAATTTTCATTCCTTCCTTAAATTGATTAAAATGGAAGAATCCTAAGGAACAAAATCCCAATTTAGAGATACAAATTTAGATTTGTAAGCTTGAATTACTTGCAAATACCTCTCATATGCTTCTCCTTATTTCTTTGAATCCTCCAAAAAGTTGTTTATGTGAACTAACTTTTCCTTTTTCAATCTCCTTTTTGTTTGTTTGTCCTCCTTGTTAGCTCTGGTCTCTAGTTTTCAGAGTTTCTTATGCTTTGTCATCTCTAAAACATAGAGAATTAATCATTTTTTTGATAGAATTTAAATTTTTACAAAACTAGTACTACTCGCTATAGAAAGTGTTGTACGCGTAACTTTGACTAGTGCACGCACTGCAAAACATATTGTAAGCATTATTTCAATTCTTATATGTTCTACTAAATCATTTAAATGTTGAGAAATAATTCTTAGTAAGTGGCATTTATAATAGGAAAATTATTGTAAGCATTGATAGAGTGTGTGTGCACGCTATATGGTTAGGGTATAAGTGCTAAGACAAAATAAGATAGAAGCTAGAAGAAAATTCTACGCATTGACACTTGGTGTAAAGGCGGTGAACTTTGGTGTATATGCATTGTTTGACTGTGTAAATGCGACAAACATTTCTTCAAATGCACTATTTCATGGCTAGTACGCTCTATTTGACCTGTCAGATAGATAATTGAAATAATGATTCATGTAATCTAGTTAAATAAACTTAAAATTTAGAATGTAGAGGTAAAATACCCCATGGTGGGCACCATGTTGTGTATATAGAATACCTTTGTGAGATTAGTTTGTTCTAAATCAATTCTAATTGAGCTAATTTAACATTTAAAACATATTGAATTGAAAGCTTAAAACAATGAACATCTCATGGATCCCTATTTAAAGATGCTAATGAAATGCTCTCAAAAAGCATCCATTATGTAGACAGCTCTAAAATGACAATATTATGCTAGAGTGATGCAATAAAGCCTAATTTGATCAAAATTTACTAAAATTGTGCTTACAAATCAAATTGACTATAATAAGGATGCAATTTCTAAAATGATAATGGGATCCTTTTCTCCTGATTTTTTCCTTCTATTTATAGATTTCTCCAAGCTTAGGGGGTGGAGTAAGTTTAATCATGATCAAGTTTGGGTTAAGTTGATGGTTTCAAATGTTGAGACAATTTAAATATTTTTTCCTCAAAGCTTGGGACAATGAGACAAAATGAGTGGTCAAGATGCATTCTCAAGGTGAGTGATCGAGATTTAATTTGGCTTTGATCCATGTGAGCTCAATTCCCAAGTCCTATAGGTTGATTTAATTCCTTCCCATGTGGTAGGTGAGAAATTCTAGGAATTAATTAATTGATTTATTTGATTTTATTTTTCCATGTGTACCCCTTGAATGGGTTGGATTTTATTTAATTCAACTATACAATTAATTTGATTAATTGCACAATTAAATGATTTTCTTGACTTAATTCATCCTTTTTGGCTTTGATTTCAATTAATTTCTGAATTTTCTTTGATTGCTCACATGGATTATCTTGACTATTTTTAGGTGTCTACAATTACATAAGGTCAGCTAGCACCACCTTTATTACAAATAAATTAAATAACACACTTAATGAGATGATCCAAAACAAGTCACCAAGGCCATAGCTAGGACCTAAAATAATATCCTCAAACATTCCACAATCCATAGATCACGCCTCAAATATTTGCAACATGGTATCTCATCAAGTCGACTAAGAACAACAAAAGACATCAACACATTATACCAATTTACCAAATTTGATCACATAACCTAATGTGATCCACTAATACAAATAGGATACAATCTAGAAACATTGGCAAGCAACATGAAATATCACAATAGTAGCAAAACCATCTCTAACTCAAAATTCATGAACATATCTGAACTATTCACTAGCAAAATTGAACAACAACCTTTGTTAATAAGGAAAAGATAGTTTTATAGAAACTAAATCACAAAACACTTAGGATGAGGACACACATCCATGTCCTAAACACTCCACTAGGTTAGCAACAAAATATATTGTAGGACCTAGCCAGACCAATTGGAAAACAACAACATTGTCTTTACCAGAACATCAACATTCTCTCTGCCAGAATAACAAAAATTATCTCTGATGAATCAAATCTAACTCACTCAAAAAATATAGTGATCCTATGTAACTCAACCAAGATCAAGTACAGGAACTCCTAAACATATCTGCAACATCACAACTTTTGATAGTCAAACACAACTCTCTAACTAATCACATCACTCTACTCTATAACTTAAGAACACTATCCAAAATGATGTAATATGTTAACATCAATGACAAAAAATCAATGTCAGTACATATATGCAATATTTCCTAACAAAACCATATGGCATGTTCCATATAGGATGCACACCATATGCTTCTTTAGGGACCAAAAAGTTAAGTGGCATATTTTTGGTCCCCTATCTTTGTGCACTTACCCTTTTAGTGGACTATCAATTAATCATATTGGTGACCTCAGATAACTACTAGTGATTATGGATAATCCTATAGATGCCTCACACTCTAGACCCCTCATGTTGTGGAAAATATTCATTATATGCTACAAATACTACTATTTCAGAGTATGCTCAAATCATATTATCCTTTCATTATATTTAACTAATATTTGAAGTTTTATATTGTAGATACGTAATAGATCCTTGGTGCAAGAGCACCAAGACGTCCTAATGGACTAAGGAAACCTATGAGGCCTATTGGGAAGTGATAGGGTCACTAAAGACCTAAAGAAAATGTAATAAGGCTTCAAAAGCCAATCCATGTAATAGTTAGGAGTATATGGTCATTTTGTTGCTTGAATTACCATTATTGACAAAATGTTGTCAAACTATTCAAATTGGAAAAATGATGTAATTGAAGGTTCTAATGTGGGATTTAGATATTTTTAGACATAAATGTAATGAAAAAGGCATTTGGAATCCTTCAGGGTTGTTAGCAAGGGTTAAATTGCAAAAGGAGGGAAAATAAAAAATTTGAATTCAAACTCCAACGGCTAGTTGGCAATTTGGTAGTTTGAAGAGTTAGAAATAGTTTGAATCGGTTTGGGAATTAAAAATATTGTTAAAAAATATTGATTCACACATTTTGAGGTTTTTGAAGGAATAATAAATGTTGAAATGTAAAAGGATCATTTTTATGAATGAAAGACTCACAATTTTCTACAAGTCTGATAAATAAAATTTGAGAATACCTTGTTTGTTTTGCATTGCTCATTTTATTTATGATTGGTTAATGTATCTATAAAGGAACTCCTTAGTGTTTAAAAATTCATTTTAATTCATTTTGGAAGCCTATGCATTGGGTATTGATCCATTTATTCTGTCTGTCCACACACACTATTGTAGGTGCTTATTTTGAGTTGGTTTGGAAGTTAAAATGAGAATTTAGGGCTCATTACTCTTTATGTTATCAATTTTCCTTTAGGAATGACTCTCTAAAATTGTATCATAGCCTAACACATTGACAATAATGTAGGAATAAGATTGGAGATTGTGATCACCAAATTTGAGGGTGAATTTGTATGTGAAGGTGTGTGATCTTAGAAAGGGTCATGTATTTGACTGGGAGATCTATCCACATGAAGGAACATTTTTATGGTGGATTATGTTTGTATATATTGAATACATGGTGAATAAACTTGATTTTGATTCTAGAAGTGTTGGGAGAGTATAGTTTGAGAAAGCCCTAGATTTAAGGGCCTAATTGTGAGGGTTTGTTGGTTAGCCTATGAAATGGTGATGGTTGGGTAAATGGGTGTCAAAATCCTTGGTTTGGGATCAAAATAGAAGACTTTCCAAGGTTTGGAATCCTGATTCTAGGTTTTTTCAGAAGTTTCTTTGGAAAAGTGGGCTAATTATGCCTATTTAGAGAGGTAGCAGTGTACAGTCCCTACAATTGATCCAAAGGAGTTCCATGATAATTTGGAATATTTTTGTAACTTTAAAAAGGGTTTATTAATACACAATTTTGTTGGAAACTATTTTGGAAGGTTTGTGAGAAAATCCTAGAAAACTAGTTAGGTAGGGCTACAAGGAGGCCTAGTGTGAGCCTGAGTAAGGGTGTCTTGAAAGAACATTGCAAGTTTGATCAAATTATTTGAAGATATGTTGGATAGGGTATATAGAGACCTTGGGGAGTGTTATATCAGAAATTTTAAGTTGGGTTTTGGGTTTGAATACTTTGGAGGAAGACTTGTGTAGAGGGTTAAAGGTGTGTAACTTGGTGTTTTGATATTTTTTTTGAGAAGACCAACTAGATCTATGGTTTGAACCCTTATTAACATGGAATTAAATATACATCATATTGGTATTATATCCACTAGTAGGTTCTTGAGTGATTAATAAGGAAGAAGAAGTTGTGTAGTGAGTTAGGATATAAACAGGATGCCTCCTAAACAATAGATAGCAAGGGAAAACCAAGAGCTGAGAGAGACCTTGGAAATAGAGAGAAGAGAAAAGAGAGAGAAGGATGCATCAAAGGAAAGAGAAATGATACAAATGGTAAGAGAGAATGAAACATTGCAAACAAGGTTGGAATTCCTGGAGATAAGTTCTAGGAGAGGACCACAAATTGAGAATGGGGAAGAAGAAGATGTTGCAGTAGATGAGAATTAGAATATAGAGAATGGAGAAGAAGAACTTGATCTAAATAAAGGAGGATGGTAAGTCCATTAAAGGAAGTCCAAGGTGGTGGAATAAATAAAACATATTTATTTTCCTATCTATCATGGTAAGATAGATAGTGAAGAGGTTTTTAGGTGGATAGATTCCCTAGAGAATTACTTTGAGTATGAGGATATTGATGAGGAGAATAAGGTGAAGTTTGCTAAGAAAAAATTGAGAGGGAAAACACTACCATTGATGCAGGAGCATCCTTGGGAAGTTAGCAATCCTACATGATGGAGTTTTTCTATGTTGCTTGGTTACAATGTTGACCAAGGATCTCGGTCATTGAAGGGATTGGTTGTTGAAGGAACTCGGTAAACTTTTGGCGCTCGGAAGAACTTTCTCTCAATGATGCTTGTGGTACTTGATCAATGTTCTTTCTTAGTGTTTCCTAGTCTACTCAGTTGTTTTACTATCGCTCGGTAGTCTGGCTTACTAACTAGAGTTCTTGTGGATTTTGTGGGCCGACTTAATGTATTTAATGTGGGTAGCTTGTGTTACATTCTCCTATGTGGATCTGGAGGCCAACATGGAGAATTAATTTTTTGTAAGGATATTTGAGAGCCAAATTGTATTGCATTTAAGATTTTTTGTTTTAGGAGCCGACTTGGGCTTGGGAGTTATTTCTTTCTTCCAGCTGACTTGTGGCTAAAGAAGTAGTATTTAAGAAAGGTCTAGGTAGTTATTGGAAGCAATGAAGTAGTGAGAAAAGGAGCAGAGATTCAAGATAGGAATTTGAAGCTGTGACTTGGTGAGCACAGCTAGTGGCTAAGGCTTAGGAACAAGAATATTTCTTGGTGGCTTGTGAGCACAAGTTTAGATCTTGTTGGATGTTTCTACCAGATTGGTGTAGCCTATTGTTACACATATTGCTAGCTAGGGTTAGGGTTTGAATTGGATCTTGAGGGATCTTGTAGAACAGTTACTTGATTTGTAATTGGCCATAGCCGAGAAGGCCTTACAGCCTGGCACATTGCATTTAATTAGTTATTTTATGAATAAAGAATTTAGATTGTTGGAAATCTTGTTTTTCTATTGGATTCCTTTGTGTGGTTGTTCAACTGGGGGCTTGAACATCTCCTTTGGGGTTCTCTTAGCCTTTCACTATGTCAACCATGGTGAAGGATCAATTCCTTCCATCTGATTATGTTATTCAAACTAAGAGGATGAGGTAGAATTTGAGGAAAAAAGGACATGGATGCTATGTCCTATACTAATAAATTCCACAAACTAAGCATTAGAGGTGAGTTGGAAAATGAATATGAGAAAGTGGCAAGGCACCTTAATGGTCTTAGGTATAACTTGCAAGATGAAATTGGTTTGAGTGTACCAAAGGCACTTGGAGAGTGTTTTTAGTTGGCTATAAGGTCTGAAGAAAAGGTGAAGAAAAAACAAGAAAGACAAGGTGGTAGTGGTAGAGGTGGTACAAGAAGAAGGGGCAGGAAACCTACACAAGAAAATCAAAGTCAAGGACATAAGGACAAGGGGAAAGAATCTACTTCTTATCAAAGAGGAGGGTACATAGGTGGAGGTATATTTAGGGTAGAAAGAGGATCTAATGTTTTCATAGGGAGGTGTTACACATTTATATTCAATGAAGTTGGTAACTCTTCATTCAAGTATCCATTACTTGAACAAGATAGTAAGAAGGTAGATAAGAGGGTGCACCTTGTGAAGGATGAATAACAAGAAGCTAAGGTTTGTGGTGATGCAAGTCCTATACTTGAGGGGGACTTCTTGATGTTTAGAAGGGTTCCAAGGAAGTAGCAAGTACAACCACAAGTATCCATTTTTAGAACTCAATGTTTGAGCCAAGGTAAAGTATGTAAGGTGATATTTGTTTCAGTTTATTTTGATAATTTAGTTTCTCAAGAGATGGTAAATATATTAAATCTAAGGAGGATCCCACATAGTAGGCCATACAAGGCCACTTGGGTGACTAATGATAAAAATGTACTTATCCAAGAACAATGTTATGTGGAATTTCCTATTGGGGAATATCATGATAGGGTATTATGTGATGTGGTTCCAATGACTTGTTTCCATTTTCTCTTGGGAAGACCTTAGAAATATCAAAGAAGCACATTGTATGATGGATAAAATGACACATAGGTCATTCATAAGGATGGTAAGAGGTTTATACTAACACCTTTGCAAAGAAATAAGTCATTTGAACCTAGAGTTATTTACTTTGGTAGGAAAGAATGTGTGAGTTTTCAGGTTCCTAATGTGAAGGGAACACAAGGTAGTGATCAGAGGGTTGAGAGGCAATCAAATTTATCATAGAAGGACTATTCTAATAATAGCAAGATGGCAGGAGTAGATCTATAGTACCATCTAGTACAATATAGTGTGAATGTGGGGACCATTGAGTGTTATATATGTGTGCAGACAAAGGATAGAGATATTCCTTCAAAGGTGAACAACTTGAGGGGTCATTTGGGCCTCCAAAAGATAGTGAAAATGGTGGGGTAGAAATCACAGTATGACTGGACAAGACAAGGATCTATGAACATGTTTTTGCAATCTAATGTTTGTCACGAGTTTAGTGTAGGTACTAGGTTGAAGGATAACTCATTTAATGTTTTTTTATAGCAACAGATGTACCATGGGAATACTAGTTGCATAGGACCATCTAGAATGATAGGGGGAGTGAGATCAAGACCCTTGTTCTATTGGGACAAGGTATTTTTCATGGGGGGAGTATTGTGTAGGAGCACCAAGAGGTCTTAATGGACTAAAGAAACCTATAAGGAATATTGGAAAGTGATAGGGTCACTCAAGACCTAAAGACAATGTAATAAGACTTCAAAATCTAATCCATGTACAATAGTTAGGAGTATATGGTCATTTTTTTGTTTTAGAGATAAATTAAATGAATAATTCATTTGGAAGCCTTTAGGCTTGTTAGAAATGGTTAAATTGCAAAAGGGGGGAAAATAAAAAATTTGAATTCAAACTCCAATGACTAGTTGGCAGTTTGGTAGTTTGAGGAGTTTGAAGTAGTTTGAATTAGTTTAGGAATGTGAAGTAAATTAAAAACTATTTCTTCACACCTTTTGAGGTTTTTTAAGGAAGAATAGATGTTGAAATGTAAAAGGATCATTTTTATGAATGAAAGACTCACGGTTTTATGCAACTCTAATACATAAATTCTGAGAATAGCTTATTTGTTATGCATTGTTCACTTCATTTCTAATTGGTTGATGTATATCTAAAGGTTCTTAGTGTTTTAAAACTCATTTGAATTCATTTGAGGAGCCTAAGAATTGGGTATTGATCCATTTATTCTGACTGTCCACACACGGTGTTGTAGGTGCTTATTTTGAATTGGTTTGGAAGTCAAAATGAGAATTTAGGGTTGATTCCTCTTTATGTTATCATTGTTCCTTGATGATTGATTCTCTAACATTTTATTATATCCTAACACATTGACAAGAATGTATGAATAATATTGGAGATGGTGATCACCAAATTTGAGGGTGAATTTGTATGTGAAGGTGCATGATTAGAGACGTACATGTGTTTGAGTGGAAGATATGCCCACATGAGGGTGCATTTTTATGGTAGATTATGTTTTTATATGTTTAATACATGGTGAATCAACATTATTTTTATTCTAGAAGTGCTGGGAAGGCATAGTTTGAGAAAGCCCTAGATTTAAGGGCCTAATTATGAGGGTTTGTTGGTTAGCCTATGAAATGGCCATGGTTGGGTGAATGGGTGTCAAAATCCTTGGTTTGGGATAAAAATAGAAGATTATCTAGGGTTTAGGATCTAGGTTCCAAGTTTTGTCTGTAGTTTCTTTGGAAAAGTGGACTAATTTGGCCTATTAAGAGAGGTAGTAGGGTATAGTCTGTACAATTGGTGCAAAGGAGTTCCATGAGATTTTGGGATATGTTTTATAACTTTCAAAAGGGTTTCTGAATATATAATTTTATTGCAAAGTGTTTTGGAAGGTTTGTGATAAAAGAGTAGAAAACTAGTTAGGCAGGGCTACAAGGAGGCCTAGTGTGAGACCAAGTAAGGGTATCTTGAAAGAACATTGCAAGTTTGATCAGAGTATTTGAAGACATGTTGGATAGGGTATATAGAGACCCTAAAGAGTGTTAAATCAAACATTTGAAGTTGGGTGTTGGATTTGAATACTTGTGAGGAAGCCTTGTGTAGAGGGTTAAAGGTGTGTAACTTGGTGTTTTGATTATTTTATTGAGAAGACCAACTAGATCTTGGGTTTGAAGCCTTATTAGTGGGCATGCCTCTACATCAATCCTAATTCAAACAACTATTGGATTCTAATTAGAGCTCTAGCATGCAATTAATTTTTTCACGAGATGTTCATCGGTGTGTCAAAACATGCTATAGTAAATCCATTGTTTTCTCAAATCATAACATTATTTAGAAATAGAGTGTTTGTGAAGTGCTCTGACATTTTGTGGACCCCTAGAAATATTCAATCCACACAAGAAAATAGTAAATCTTATAAGAATATGTGGATAAAATAAGAGAAGTAAAATAGTTTTATGCATGGAATAATAATACTTCTCTATTTTACACCAAATACAATACATATTTATGTAGGATTTCTCATATCCTATTTTTTAGGAAATATTATTCCTAAATAGACCGAGTTGTTTAACAACTCAACATAAACACATACATACCAATAGTATAATAGCATATTTAACATACTCTAACAAACTTAGCAATAATCAATGTATGCATCCTAATTTTCCTCACCTATATAAACACTAATTCCCAACACCCACCCTTAGTGTGAACATGGGGTGAAATTACATAACAATACTTGATGACCATGTACTGTATCTCACCAAACAATAGGAGGTATGAGTAGAGACATACACATCTACTCATGTCAAGAAATAGTAGAACTAGCCTCACTAGGCTTAGTGTACTCTCATCCATGGATAGGGACAAACAAATCCACCCATGAATCGAATGATAGGGACTAACACATATCCAAGATCTTATATCAAGTTTGGATAGTGACAAACACGTCTATCCAACATCAGTCATGAATAGGGACAAACACATTTGCTCCTAACAATTATGATTGGGGAAAAACACATCTAGTCATCATTGTCAACTCTTGTGATTGGGGACAAACACATCCAATCATAAACAACCAAGAATATTGTTTGGGGGAAAACATGTCCAATCACTTACAATATCTTGTGAATGGGGACAAACACATCCAATCACAATATAAAATTTTTGAGAACCAAGTCCTTGTTGTCATGCATGCAGCCACCATTGTAGATTAGTGTCACTTTGATCACAAATAATATGAGACGATTTTCACTGCCATCTAGAAATTATTCTTGGCTTTGGTCATTTTGATAGAAGTTATTCTATGACTAAAACAATTTCACAACATCATCAGTAGTGACAAACGAGAGGTCACTAAATGTCCTACAACCTCTTGTGCCTCCATCCTCCGATTTATTTTCTACTTGCTTAGAAAATTTGGCTATGAGGCTCAATTTTTTCAATAATAAAGAAAGAATATATCCTCCCCATAATATGAACTTTTTACAAGGAGTGCCAGGTACCATCTATCATACACTTCAATTACAACTGAGACAATTTTTTCTTTTTGAAAGACCAAAAATAATGATACAACACTTGACAACATGTAAAAATGGATCCTTCACAAGATTGACTCAAACATGCTTTAATTACATATATAATTTTTAAGACAAAATGTCTAAAGATATGACAATTTATGACTCGTTGCTCCTATCCAAAATAATACAACATAGCTTTTATGATAGAAAAATGATAAGATACACATGGAAGCAACCCCCAAAACCATGGACAACCTAATACAAAAACATGCCTAATGCTTGGATTTCTCCCACGTCTGATCGCAATAGATAGACATTTCAATTATCGCTTCATATTCATCTTCACTTATTTCCTATCCGTGTCGATCAATGCTAGATTTGGCAATTATATCAAGAAAAAATAGCACCAATATTCTCTCCGTGAGCTAGTCTAGATCACGCTGAGAAATATATGCTCTTGAAATCTATAATAGGTACAACAAAAAGAAACTCCATTTTCTAAGCCAAGCTTAAATTGTATACTAGACAGATGTGTAACTTTTTGGCCTCTCGTACATGATGGGCAAGCAATTCTTGATGGCACGTAAGTTCTGTGTATGGCACATCATAAAACTTTCAATCTATGAGTCGATCAAGCCTGGGCAATATGCATCGGCCTTTGGCACGAATCGTATCATCTCAGGTCTCACAAACAATAAAACTCCTACATTATCAGTGATACTAAAGAATTTTTCCTAATGTTTCAATACTTGGCGTTAACAATATGATTGTACATGATCGAGATTGCTCTCCACCATAGGAACAACGTCCAACTACTTTTCTCGAATTTTATCGACCACAACGAAGATATCCTTCACTAACACTCCTTGCTATACTGGTGAATGCTCAGAATTTTAGTAGCAAGGAATCAGAAACTTCACAGACATCATTACAAGAAACCCATGAAAAAGAACCGCAGCCTCCACACTTTGTGGCCACAATATCACAAATAATTTGATGCTATTTTATTGGAAGAAACTCTCAATTAGCAGAGTGACACAAGGAATGAATCATGGTTGAATGTGGTGATAAATGATGAACTTCAAGTCTCGTATTCTATGCTCTCACTATTTCCTCATCCTTTGATGAACATCCAGATTGAGTTGTTGCGATGAATCCACCTTCAATTAAAGCCTGGAGCAGACTTAAAACACTTGTACATGCTTCATTGGAGCTTTCTCATATCACAGATTTCCTCCGTAATTGGTGGAATAACAAGAGGCATGAATCTAGAAGACTACACTAAAATACATCACACTCAAAAAGTGGCAAAGATATAGGCACTTCAGGAATAACATGATCACCATTTAAGGAAATATGAAAAGCCAAATAATTTTATGCATCAAATAATAATGCTTCTCTATTTTCAACCAAATACAATATATATATTTATAGGATTTTTCATAACTTATTTTTTTAAGAGACAATAGTCTTAAATATAAAGATATACTATTAATAATATATTTAACATACTCTAACAAACCTAGCAATAATTATTATATGCATCCTAATATTGTTCACCTATACGAACACTAATTACCATTAAATCCACTGTTTCTTCAAATTAAGACATTATTTAGAAATTGAATGTTGGCAAAGTGCTCTATTTTTTTTTTGCAGGTACACCCCAGCAATATTCAATCCAAACAAGAAATTCATAATGCTCATTGTAACAATGACCGTATATTTCGAAAAATTAGCTTCGGAAATTTTATACAGTTCACAAGTGCTAAAGGCAATCTTTGTTTATGTTTGTAAACAAATTGAGAGCAAAGAAAATTTTATGCTTTAGTGTATGGGAAAATAATACAAAGTGAATTCTTTGTTGTCACAAACTTTCACAAACTCAGCACTTTTCTTTTCTTTCTATTAAAAGAATTATGTAATTTTCTTTTCTTTCTATTAAAAGAACTATGTAATTGAAACTCAGTATTCTTATTGTATCTTGATGTGAATTTTTTTACTATTAGCCACTATAATATTTGATAGTCTTGATAAGCTATAAATTGCATTCTGTTGTATCAAAGAGTATGATGATTTCAGTGGCTAATAGTTTAAAAAAATTCACATCAAGATACAATAAGAATACTGAGTTTCTATTACAGTTCTTTTAATAGAAAATGTAATAAATATCTGTTTTGATAGAATGATTACATGAAAACGTCATACTTTGTCACACCAGATAGTTTCTGGTGCATCCTTCCATATGATTGAGGGGACCAGTGATATAAAAAGTGTTTGGATTATTGACTGGAACATGTAATATTTGTATCTGGAGTTAGTTGAGGAGTATTACCTTGTGCTCATTTTTATCATATTAACTGGACTTCTCCTGACATTTGTTGTGTCATTCATGATCTGTTTGTTGTTGTACATCAATATATTTATTGGTATTTTTCATCTTAGTTGGAATTGAATACAAAAGTGAGATGTCACCCATAAAAATTGCTAAAGGGGTGAAACCACTTGTTTCTCCTAAAACAATCTTGTAGATTGTGAGTTGTACTTGGAAATGGATTTCAAAGTTAAGAACGTACATTGAAATATAGGCTGTCAGAACAGTGAAACAGTTTTTTATTACATACTTAATGGTTCCTTATTCACATAAGGTGTTCTCTTCATCCTATAAAGAACAGACATTCTTGCTAAAATCTAAAAATGTTGTTTTCCAATTCGATGTAGAAAGATAGCCTATTGGCTGACTGTTGCACACACGTGTAACTGCTAGTAATAGTTATATAGTGCATATACTCTAGTATTCATCATTTTAGAGCTCTTGAGAATTGAATTAGCTAAAATGTAAAGGAATTGACTCCAAAGCGATGCTTTGGAATGGAATATCTTCTCTTCCCCAACTGACTAGGAGAAAATAGATCTTTGATAAGAAAATAATCATCTTGTCCTTTAAGATGGACCAATTATGGTTAGCCATTCAAGATCAAGCTCACATGCATACAATCACGGTGAACTCATGGCCACATGTATTGATAAAATTTTTTACAGACATAGAGATAAGCTGTAAATAATCATGCCAAGGAAGAGTTCCATTCTTCGTTCTTTAATATTCTTAATTTTATTGAAAGTTTCAAATTTTAGTTGTGTATATATTTTTCTATATTGTTTGAGATAATATTCTATGATCTATTATTAGGATAAAGAGACGTGTAGTGATTTGAAGAAGAGATATACCATAATATATCGTCAGAGTTATATTCTTTAAAAGATATTAATTTAAAATAATTAAGACAATCAAATCAAAAAACTTTCAAAATAATTGATTTCTTTCAAAGTCAATATTTATTATCAACCTTAATTTCAGATCATATTCTATCATCTATTATCATAATAACTAAGTTAGAAAAGAAAAACATTGATAAAAAAAAATGCTTGCACAGATAAGGATGATTAGTCAAAGATAATGCTCGCTGATGTCAAACTGAGCTTTGAATAATTATAAGGAGAAGTTGGTTGTTGGTTCAAGCTTTTCCATTGACAAAGATCAATTTTGAATTTCTAAAAAATTCTAAATTTGATTCTACGAACATTTTAAATCGAGTTAGAAAGTATGTTTCAAATCATCTTATTGGAACAAAATGAATCAGAAAAATATTGATTAAAAACTGTTGAAACAGTCAAATTCAGAAACTTCAGAAAAATATTACATCTAAAAGATCAAATCTGTTGTATTTGGAATTTGATGGATACCAGGAGGTTGACGCCATCTTTGGTACATGGGCAATGTCAGAATTATAGTCGAAATCAGTGATGGAGCAGGTTAAAGTAAAGAGAGGCAATTTGTGTGTACGTGGAAATGGCGGGCTGGTTGACCGCTAGGCAATTTGTAATTTTACATTTAATAAAATGCTGGAGTATGTGCTTTGTACTATTATTTATGTTTTGACATCTGATTTTTAAATGTTGAATATTTGGTGTTTTATATTTAACATATAATTACGTCAAAGGCATTTCTTATATGAAATGCATCGGCCTGGGTTAAAGGATCGACAACCGTCTAGCATGCCGTATGCATGCAAGATGATTGAAGTTTTCCGAACTGTCCGCGACACTTCAAAAAGCCTGAATTTGTAAAATTTTGGTAGTGTGAAGCAACTGCAAAGCTATGAATTAACTCGCAAGCAACCGGCATTAGGTTCATGGTTAACGAGACACGCGTTGCTTCATTTCTTCATTTCTGTCCATTTTACTTTCTGCAGGGCTGACGAATTAGTCAGAAGTGACAGGCACTGACAAATTCGTCAGAAGTGACGGGTTTTCAAAATTGCCTTGACGTGCACGAGAATTGTGAAATTCTCGCAAGCTTTGCTTGCTTCAACGGCTTCCACTTTAGGATGCAACGATATTTCCATTTTCATTGTAGGATCGCTTGTTCCTTCGAAATCTGCTGCAGTTTCGAGCTCTTGATCTTTCGCTTGGCCTTCGCTCAATCTAGAAATATCGAGAGGCTCATCTTCATCGTACACTTGTGGCTCCTGAGAAAAGCTTTGGCGATGCCCCCTAAAGCTTGCGATGGAATCATCTAGGATTCTCAAAACCTGATCCAATCTTCTCTACTCGTCTTCTGCATTTCTCAAGGCTTCTTGACACCTAGGAATGAGATTCTCATTTCTCATCCTTGGAACTACTTTTCTGTCTTCCTTGGCGGGAGCCTACCATGGCACTTCCTTCCATTTTTCCATACAGACGGGGCTAATCAAGTTGTCATGATGGACATTCGAGGCAATGCATTGAAAATGAAAAGAATGAGAGCATTCCGCTATAAAGATTGCATGACCCTGCCCGAGCTTCATTGTCTCCAAGCATATTGCACATGAGCTCTGCAAAACAAACAAACAATATAAAACTTCCTAAAAGCAAAATCTCCTCACTTTCTCATCCAGGCAAAGATTAGGCAATTTTCTGATACAAAATAGAAAATTCAGACATAAAGAGAGATGCTCCAAACCTAAACTATAAAAACTATCAGATTCCCTTGTCCGTTATTCAAAACAATACTGCATTCACACAATTTATCTTCTACAAATCAAAGTCTCGCAAAGAAAAATAAGATTACAACCAAAAAATATAAAACTTCCTGAAAGCAGAATCTCCTCATTTCTCATCCAGGCAAATATTAGAAAATCTTCTGACACAAAATTGAAAATTCAGATGCAAAGAATGACGCACAAAACCTAAAATACAAAAAATATCAGATTTCCTTCTAGTTATTCAAAATAATATCGCATTCACACAATCTCTCTTCTACAACTCAAAGCCTCGCGAACAAATAAAGGATTCCGACCATTCTGTTGGAGATTTGCTAGCAGGCCAGTACTGACTGTATGTTTGTCATTGATGACAACATATGGAAAGTAGCATGCGCAGAAGTTTCATGTAGTAAGCTTTTAGTATATGTAGCATGGACATGATATCAACATGATATCATGGGCGCAGCTCGGTTAACTGTCAGTATAGATAGTTATATAGTAGCTTGTGTCAGTAGTGTTCCTGACAGAGTTACAGGTAGTGTTCTGTGTATGGTTGTCTGTACAGTTGTCATGGAGCCTTGTGCGCTTGGATATATGTTGAAGACATGTTAGTGATGTTTTAGTTATGGACGCATAGTCTGTTGATGAGTAGAAGTGAAGTTATACAGTCGCTATTCGCCAGCAGTAGTTTCTTGTGTTTGTTTAGAAGAGCCGACAAAGATTTTATTGGTTCTTTAGTTGCGCCTATCATGTGGGTATGCGCCCTTGGATTTAGGCTTAGAGGAGATTTACTGATGTTCATTTAAGAGCGCATGAGTTAATTCAGCTTGAGAAGAAAGATCCAGTTGTTTTGGTAGAGTCGACAGTGTGTAGCGTGCATCTACAATTATCTTATTAGATAGGTCCCAGATTGTGTTGCGTGCATAGTAGAGCCGACATAATGTTTGTTAGAGTTTGTTGTGGTTTCTCTAATATGATTTCAAGGTGGTTCTAACAGGCTGACTTGATTATATCATTTGGAGGAAAGATATTTATAGGTAGACATTTGTGATTGTTGAAGTGTGGTTCATGGTTAATAAAGTAGAGCAGAGCAGAGTGTGCGAAGTGTTGAGCCATCAGAAGAAGGTCTATGCGACCAAGTAAAGTACTTGTGCTATTCATTGGAACTGATCCAGACAATAGGTCTAAGCGCTGCAGCTCACTAAGATCCAGATATAGTGTATATCTATTATTCAAAAGGTTGTAGCTTTCACCCCTTTGAGCAGTGAGCTCTCGGACAGTGCGTCCTCTCCCCTAATGGGACAATTGTAAAAGACTCCTAACAGGGTCCGACCCATGATTAGGTCTACTGTACTAAATATATTGTAAAGCTACTCCTAACAGGGTAAAGGATCTTCTAACAAGGATCATAATACTCTAGTGTAGAATATTAGTGGGTGTCAATTCCCACCGGGGTTTTTACCTATTTAGGTTTCCTCGTAACCAAAATATTGGTGTTGTGTTCATGTGTTCTTTCATTGTGTTTATGCTTAATGTTTAAGTATACTTAATTGGATAAAGAATTGAATCTTGTAGATAATTGATTCACCCCCCCCCCCCACTCTCAGTTATCTCTTGGGACTATTCCTAACAATTGGTATCAGAGGCAAGTGCCTCAGAGAGAAAGTTTAACAACTTGAGGTTGATCAGATGGCGTACTTCAAGAAAGAAAGTCCTAAGTTCGATGGAGAGAATTATCTTGATTGGAAGAATAAGATGGTGACTCATTTGTAGTGCATTGGTTTTGAAGTTTTTGAAGTGACTATCAAAGCAGCCAAGATACCTACCCTAGAAGACCTTGCACAAGAAGATGCTACTACTAGGAAAAATGAATTATTTCATCAGAATGCTATTGCTAAAGAAGCCCTTATCAATGCCCTATCTGATGGTGAGTTTTCAAAAATAAAAAAGGTAGATACAACCCACAAAATATGGAAGCACCTAGAAGACATATTTGAAAGAGACAAACAAGCAAATGATGCGAGCAGAAAGACATGGAAGAAAAGATACAATGCATTAGAGATGTTGCCTGAGGAGAACATCAGAGCTTACAATCAAAGGATAAATGAAGCAGTTGCTGGAATCAGAAACAATGGTGGAGAGATTTTAGAGGAAGACATCATGGACAAGTTAATGACTACTCTCACTCCTGAATATGAAAGCAAGATTAACATCCTTGATGAGACCATGCAGCTTACATCTAATTTCAAGAGAGAGACTTTGATAAAAAAAAGTCTCAGCTTTTGAGATTTCAAGATTGAAGACAGAACCAAAGAGTGAAACAACCTTCAAAGCAACAGTTCATGGTAAGAAATCTGAAAACACTTCTGGTAATTTTAATGATTATGATGAAGAGAAAACTCTAGAGGATTTCATTGCTATGATTGCCAAAAGAGAAAAGAAAGGAAAAGAAAAATATGAAGGTCAATTACCATTTAGGTGCTTTTCATGTAATAAGATCGGTCACTTTGCATCTAAGTGTCCTACTAGAGCTAGAAAGTTAAAAAAGGATAACAAGCCTAAGTATTCTAAGGAATGCTACTATGCTGGAGATGGAGTTTTAGATGAAGAATCAGGTGAAGAAGAAATTGGATTCATTTTTATTGTAGACAAAATGAATAATAAGACAAGTCATAAAGAAGATAAAAAGAAACAAGAGCTAGCATTGATTTCACAAGATGACATAAGGACAAACTGGATTATAGATAGTGGTTGTTCACATCACATGACAGGCGATAAAGACAAGTTTGTTCATTTGGACAAATACAATGGTGGTATGGTCGGATTTGGAGACAACACTCCTAAACCAATACTTGGTAGAGGAGCTATCACTTTGGATGGAAAGAATAGTACTGATGATGTTCTTTATGTTGATGGTTTGAAACATAACCTTCTCAGTGTTGGACAGTTACTTGGAAAAGGCTATCAGTTAGAGTTCAAAGATGACAAATGCATCATTAACAACAAAGATGGTGTTATGATTGCATCCAGCTCAAAGACAAGAGGTAATATTTTTCAACTCAATTCAGAGGAAAGTTGTTTTGTTGCTAAAGTTGAGGGTATGTGCAAGATCATGAGGGGCCAAACTATGCCCTTAAGCGGCAATGAAAAATCAGCAAATCAGGGTTAATCAACTTGACATAAAAATTTTAACTAGCTATGAACCTAATATCAAAAAGTTGTAAGAATAGAATATGTAGAAAATTGAATGTAGTTTCTAAACTACTAGGCCTTTTTTGAGAAAAAGTTAATATGATTGGTGAAAAGTTTAGATTTCAATGCAACAGTACAAAAATTTCAAGAAAAAAATAAGAAGTAGGTGTATGTCTGACCACCTTAATCATAATCAAATGATAATATTTTATTATAAGATTTTATATATAAGTAGTAGACTCATGCCTGGATGTGACGCATATTTTTTTGTAATTTTATTCCAAAAAAAAAATTAATTATGAATTTTCTGCTACAACATTTTCAGAATAAAAAAACTCCCGTGTCTGACCACCTTAACTCATTCAAAACTTTACAAAATTCAAATTTTTTTTTTTCCTTATAGTAGGCGAAGCATATAATGTGACGCATTTTTCAGATTTAAAAAATGTTATACCATTTAAAAGTTATAGTCATTTTTCAATCAGTATATAAATCAACACTTTAGAGGTAGCTCAATTGAAAAATAACTAATAATTACTTACCAAATTCAAAATTTGAAAGCAATTATATTGATAGAAAGTTGATAATCTCCTTAAGATACCCTTTTCATTTTATCAAATTCGGGTGAAAAAAAGTCATCAGCTACATTATCAAAGTCTGGAACTCAGAGAAACAAGGGAAAAACACATATTTGAGACATTCCAATAGTTGACCATGTAGGTTTGGTGCACAAAGCAATACCAAGCTTAATCGGGTACCCGATATTTTCAGGTACCCGATATTTACCCGATATTTTGAATTTTCACTTTGCCTCCACTTTCTCCTCCCATTTCTCCATCCTTCATAAACATATATATATATTAGATATATTAAATATTATATAATATCAATTATATATTAAATGTTATATAATATATTTTACATTAAATATTATTTAATATATATTAATATTAAAAACTATATATTAGATTATATATTATATATATTAAATATTATATAATATACGGGTAAGTGCACAAAGATGGGGGACCAAAAAGGGGGTATAAGTTGCCACTTTTTTCTTGAAATCAGCAAACTCTGAACTTCAACAAGAAATTGAAGATAGTTAGACTCAAAATTTTGAGATGTGACAAAAACAAGAGTTGTAATACTTTGAATCTAGTTCCTAAACTACTAACTTATTTTGAAAATTGTGTAGATTAAGGCCCTCAAAAAGGGGGAGCACAAAAAGTGGTCCTATTTTTTGTCCAAAAATATAACATAGCGTCTGGTGTGCTCCCCCTAAAATGTTAACTTTTTTTTTGAATTTTTTTAATCACTCCAGTGAGAAGTTAGCTAACACCATGTAGTTTATCCCGGATTTTTTTGGTAATTTTTTTATGAACGTATAGTTTTTTATGAATTTACGAAGTGCACACATCCTGAAAACATGAAATTTCTGTGTGCTCCCCCTAGAAATCATTTAAAACTAATCGAAAATTAAATTTTCTTTTTTTAAAATTGTGTAGAATGGAGTCTAGTTTCTAAAAATGTAACTTATTGCAAAATTCGATGAACGAGCCAAAATCTATGCCCAAAATACTACATGATTTTTTACAAAAAATGAACATACACACAAAAGAAATTAGAGTTGAAAAACTTAACATAATTAGAATTCAAAATAAATTATATGCTTAGATAGCTAATAGAGAGATCTACAAAATCACGTTGTCTGATTTTTGCGTTCTTGAGCCACGAGTAAACCTGACGAGGAGCACACAAAAAAAGATGTCATTTTTTCGTATGTCTATTGGAAAACACGTCTCAGGCCTATTTCAATCGTCCAAGCCTTTGGGTTGGATCTCCAAGGCAAATCCAAGCCTTAGGATTGGTAAATTCAAATCTTTTAAAAAGAGCACACGCCCTAAAGGGCACACACCCTATGTAAATTTATGAGATTTACATAGTGATAAGAAATATTCAAAGTGGGAGGAAGAGGGAGAGAGATAGAGGGAGAGAGAGAGTGCTCTCTCTATCTCTCTCCCTCCCCCATACTCTCTCTCCCCTTTCTCCCCCTTATCACTCTCTCTCTCCCACTTATCACGCTCACTCTGACCTTCTATATCTCTCTCTCCCTTCTCTCCTCTCTCTCTCATCACCCTCTATCTCTCTCCCTCTCTCCCCCATACTCTTTCTCTCTCCCCTTCTCTCTCTCTCTCTCTCTCTCTCTCACACACACACACACACACACACACCTTCTCACTCTCACCATCTCTCCCTCTCTCCCTCCTCCATTATATATCTCTCTCTCTCTCTCTCTCTCTCTCTCTCTCTCTCCCCCATTCTATCTCTCTCTCTCTCACCTTCTCACTCTCTCTCTCTCCCTTATCTCCTCTCTCTCATCACCCTCTCTCTCTCTCTCTCACATCACACTATCTCTCTCTCTCTCTCTCTCTCTCTCCCTTCTCTCTATTAGGAATAAGGTGTCTCAACTTTGGATAATTCCTATTCTTATTATTTGTTTTGTAAAATATATTTCTTGCAAATAATGTTGATGTGTCAGCATCTTGAATTGTGTGTAAGAAGATCATGGATAAAACGGTTATGACGGATTCCTATGACACATAAGAGCTATGTCAGGAAGATTCAATGACAAGTGAAGACATGTGGCAACTGATAAATTTGAGTACTGTACACTCTTCCCCAATCGTGGGGTTCGGGGTTCCTATTTTCTCAGAGAATGGTAAAACTCTAATACGGTTATCTTTGGGAGTAGCCCTAAAAAGTGAAGCGCATGATATAAGCTTTTTTAGGGTTGTGAAGAGATGATGATGTGAGTGTATTGTTGGAACATTTTATGCTGCCATGATTTGTCTTCAAGGGTTTAGAAATCTTCTGAAAGAACTTGCATTGCAAGTGTATTGTAAGCTGTAATAGTTTTGATCAATACATTGTGCAGGTTTTGGAGTGCTGGGGGTTTTACCGAAAGGTTTCCCCAGGGTATATCATTGTGTCATTGTCTATTTTTCTATATGTATGGTATGTGGTTGCAATATCTTTGTTAAAATAGTTAACGAATCTGAAATTGTAAGGATTTAAAAGAATTTGCACAATACTCTCCTATAGAGATTAGCGTAGGAAGCTGTTTTCGCACCTGAGTTTTCTTACAAGTGGTATCAGAGCTTGATCAACTTTTGATCCTAGTTGTTGGGTAGGGTTTTTTGAGCTGATCTCAAGTTTAAGTGGGAGTTTTTTGCAGAGCATTCTGAATCTTATTTGCAGATTGAGATGCCAAGTTCATCATATGGAAGAATGGAGGTGGAGAAATTTAATGACACTAATTTTGAGTTGTGGAAACTCAAGATGGAAGACATGTTGGAAGATTGTGACCTATGGGAAGCGACTTCAAATGCTACAAGATCAGAAACTATAGCTCAAGTAGATTGGGATATCAAAGACCGTAAAGCTAAGGGTCTCATAAGACTCTGTTTAACCGATGCAGTTCTTCTGAATGTTCTAGATGAGAAAACCGCAAATAGTTTGTGGGAAAGACTTGCGGCCGTGTATCAGGCCAAATCTCTGGTGAACAAGTTGTTCTTGAGGAAGAAGTTGTACTCTCTATGAATGGAGGATGGTGGATCCTTAACAGATCATTTAAATGCATTTAATCTGCTGGCTTAACAGTTGACATCAGCTGGTGTCAAGTTAGAGGAGGAGGATCATTGCTACACACTTTTGTGTTCTTTACCAGATTCATGGGACCATCTTGTGATGGCTCTCGGAAGCACGTTAGTCACCTTCAAAATGGATGATGTGGTGTCTTCGCTGCTATCAGAGGAGATGTGGAGAAAGGCTTCCATTTCGGAAAAAGAAACCCTTGCTATTCGTGGGAGATCCACTGAAAGAGGGAAGAAAAATGACAATAAGTCTGACAATAAGGGTAGATCCAAATCCTGTGGGAAGTCAAAGAATTCCAATAAGTTCAAGGAAAAATGTTGGAACTGTGATAAATCTGGGCACTTTCATAAAGACTGCAAAGAGCCGAAGAAGAAGAAGAAAGGTTCAGATTCAGCTTCAAAAAGATCTCAAGAAGATGGCGATGCATTCATCATAGCTTTGGCAGCCCATGCATCTGATGATGTGTTGTTGGTTAACTCGGGTGCATCTTTTCACATGACCTCTCATCGAAACTAGTTCTCAAAATATGAAGAGTTCGATGGTGGAAAGGTGTACTTGGGTGATGATTCTCACCTAAAGATAGTTGGACGTAGAAGGGTCACTATCAAATTTCCTGATGGATGAGTAAAGGGAATCAATAGAGTTATGCACATTTCAGGTTTGGCACGAAACCTATTATCTATAAATATGCTGAATGATGTAGGTGTGCAAGTTGTTTTTTTGAAGAAGGATGCAAGATGATGAGAGGATCGATAGTGCTTGCAAGGGGCACTAGGAGAGGTACCTTATTTTAGCTAGATGCATGTATTCCTCTATGTAATAGTTCTTCATCCTCACCATCTGAACAAGCAGTGAAGAAGTCTATGGCTATTGGTTCCGATGGTAGTGAAAACACTTTGGAAGGTAAGCTTCCTGCAGAAAAGACAATGTTGTGGCATATGAGATTTGGCCACATTGGTGAAAAGGGTCTCAGAACCCTGAAAAATAAAAATCTCATTGAGGGGTTAAATGATTGCAATCTTGAGTTTGACTTCTGCGAACACTGTGTCTATGGTAAACAAAATCGTGTTCAGTTTTACTCTAGTTCTCACAAATCTTCTGATGTTTTGGATCTTATTCATTCTGATGTATTTGGTCCTGTAAAGTTCCTTCAATCTCCAAGTCTGTATTTTTGTATATCTTCATAGATGATTACAGTAGAAGGACATGGATTTATTTCCTTAAAAGTAAGACACAAGTCTTTAGTTGGTTCAAAGAATTTAAAGCTCTTGTAGAGAATCAGACTAGTAAGAAGATTAAGTGTGTGAGAATTGACAATGGTGGTGAGTTTTGCTCAACAGAGTTTGAACAGTTCTGTAAAGAACAAGTATTGAGAGGCATAAGAAAACTCCTTATACCCCATAGCAAAATGGAGTTGCAGAGAGAATGAATAGGACACGATGGAGAAGGCTAGGAGTATGCTTAGTGGAGCTGGTTTAGAACAAAGGTTTTGGGCCGAAGCTGTGGCCACTGCTTTCTATCTGGTTAACAGATCTCCTACATCAGCCCTTGTTGGTAAGACACCCATGGAGGTGTGGTCTGGTAAGAAGCCTTCAATTAGACATCTTCATGTTTTTGGTTGTGAAGCTTATGCACATGTTCCAAAGGAGAAAAGATCTAAGTTGGAAAACAAAGTTGTTAAATGTATTTCATCAAATACAGTCCTGGTGTGAAAGGATACAAGCTTTGGGATCCTGTGACTAGTAAGGTGTTGTATAGTAGAAATGTTATTTTCAGAGAGCTAACATCTTCTCCTATTGTGCTACAACCAGATGAAAAAAGAAAAGGAAAAAGATGTTGTTCAGTTGCCTCCTACCCCTGAGAAGACTGAACAGAGAGACCATGTTGGGCCTAATGATGAGGAGAGCTCTAGTAGCTCTGATAGTTCAGAAGAAGAGGAAGAACAACCTCAATCGCAGCCCTTGAAGAGATCCACGAGAGAAAGAAAGCAACCAGAAAGGTTTGGTTATTCTATGTTAGATTCCAGTTGTGCCTTTGCTTTGATTACTAACACTGATGAGCCTAGATCTGTGAAAGAGGCTTTGGGCATGGAAGATGCAGGTTCCTAGATTGAGGCTATGGATGATGAGATGGCTTCATTGGAGGAAAAACAAAACTTGGGGACCTTGTACCTTTTCCTAAAGGGAGAAAATCTGTTGGCTGTAAATGGGTGTTCAAGAAGAAATTCTGTGCAAATGGCAGTGTTGAAAGGTACAAAGATAGATTGGTTGCAAAGGGGTATTCACAGGTAGAGGGAATAGATTATGGTGAAATATTCTTTCCTGTTGCAAAGTTGACATCCATTAGATTTCTATTATCTCTTGCTGCATCATATGATTTAGAGATAGAACAAATGGACGTGAAGATAGCTTTCCTTCATGGTGATTTGGAGGAAGAGATTTATGATGTCATAGCCTGAGCACTACATTGTTAAAGGTAAAGAATCCTTAGTTTGCAGATTAAAGAAATCTCTATATGGTTTGAAGCAATCTCCTAGGATGTGGTACCTTAAGTTTGATGTCTTTGTGTTGTCAATTAGATTTGGTAAGATCAAAATCAGATCATTGTGTTTATTTCAGAGTTGAAAATGAGCACCTTCTTATTGTTGCATTATATGTTGATGATATGTTGCTATTTGGGAAGGGTAAGGGTATGATTTCTGATTTTAAATCTCAGTCATCAGCACAGTTTGAGATGAAAGATCTTGGGGCAGCTAGGTACATCTTGGGTGTGGAAATCAGTAGAGACAAGTCTAACAGAAAACTTTGGTTGAGTCAGAGTAAGTATGTGAAGTCTGTGTTGGATAGGTTCAGCATGGCAGATTGTAGACCACTATGTGTTCCTATTTTTGTGGGAACAAAGTTATCTGTAGATGATTGTCCAAAATCTCCTAGTGAGGTGGAGGACATGAGTAGAGTACCTTATGCTAGTGCAGTTGGCAATCTTATGTATGCTATGGTTTGTACTAGACCAGACATTGCCCAAGCAGTGGGAGTCCTGAGTCGGTTTATGCTAACCCTGGACGGGTACATTGGGATGCAGTTAATGAGTATTCAGATATTTGAGGGGTACATTAGATTACTCCATATGTTATCATGGTAACTCTTATGGATCTCTACATTCAGTTTGTATTCATGGGTTTGTGGGATTCAGATTGGGCAGGTGATATTGACAGCAGGAGATCCACCAGTGCTTATGTGCTCACTATGTTTGGTGGTGCCATTAGTTGGATGAGTAAGTGACAACCTGTGGTTGCTTTGTCCACTATAGAAGCTAAGTACATGGTTGCTACTCATGCTTGTAAAGAAGCTATTTGGCTTAGAAGATTGTGTTTTGATGTTGGTGTTGATGCAGAACAAATTACTATTTGGTGTGACAGTCAGAGTGCTATTTGCCTTGCAAAGAATCCAACTTTCCATGCCAGAACCGAAGCACATTGATGTGCAGTTTCACTTTGTGAGAGATATGGTGGAAGATGGAAAGGTAAATTTGGAGAAGGTAGATACTGTGAAGAATGTTGTAGATGCATTAACGAAATCAGTGGGCATTGAAAAGTTTAGATGGTGTTTGGAGTCTATGGGTCTTTGGGCCTATAGCGGTTAGTTCCTGTTATGTTCCTGTTGCTCTTACAATGTGTTCGACAAGTGGGAGAATGTTAGGAATAAGGGTGTCTCAACCTTGGATAATTCCTATTCTTATTATTTCTTTTGTAAAATGTATTTCTTGCAAATAATGTTGATGTGTCAGCATCTTGAATTGTGTGTAAGAAGATCATGGCTAAAATGGTTATGATGGATTCCTATGACACGTAAGAGCTATGTCAGGAAGATTCAATGACATGTGAAGACATGTGGCAACTGATAAATTTGAGTACTGTATATGGTTATCTTTGGGGAGTAGCCTAAAAAGTGAAGGGCATGATATAAGCTTTTTAGCATGCGAAGAGATGATGATGCAAGTGTATTGTTGGAACATTTATGCTGCCATGATTTGTCTTCAAGGGTTTAGAAATCTTCTGAAAGAACTTGCATTGCAAGTGTATTGTAAGCTGTAATAGTTTTGATCAATACATTGTGTAGGTTTTGGAGTGCTGGGGTTTTTACCGAAAGGTTTCCCCAGGTATTATCATTGTGTCATTCTCTATTTTTCTGTATGTATGGTATGTGGTTGCAATATCTTTGTTTAGTAGTTAACGGATCTAAAATTGTAAGGATTTAAAAGAATTTGCACAATACTGTCCTATAGAGATTAGCGTAGGAAGCTGCTTCCGCACCTGAGTTTCCTTACAAGTGGTATCAGAGCTTGATCAACTTTTGATCCTAGTTGTTGGGTAGGGTTTTTTGAGCTGATCTCAAGTTTGAGTGGGAGTTTTTTGCAGAGCATTCTGAATCTTATTTACAGATTGAGATGACAAGTTCATCATATGGAAGAAATGGAGGTGGAGAAATTTAATGGCACTAATTTTGAGTTGTGGAAACTCAAGACGGAAGACATGTTGGAAGATCATGACCTATGGGAAGCGACTTCAAATGCTACAAGACCAGAAACTATAGCTCAAGTAGATTGGGATATCAAAGACCGTAAAACTAAGGGTCTCATAAGACTCTGTTTAACTGATGCAGTTCTTTTGAATGTTCTAGATGAGAAAACTGCAAATAGTTTGTGGGAAAGACTTGCGGCCGTGTATTAGGCCAATCTCTGGTGAAAAAGTTGTTCTTGAGGAAGAAGTTTACTCTCTACAAATGGAGGAAGGTGGATCCTTAACGGATCATTTAAATGCATTTTAATCTACTGGCTGCAAAGTTGACATCAGCTGGTGTCAAGTTAGAGGAGGAGGATCGTTGCTACACACTTTTGTCTTAAAGGGTTTAGAAATCTTCTGAAAGAACTTGCATTGCAAGTGTATTGTAAGTTGTAATAGTTTTGATCAATACATTGTGCAGGTTTTGGAGTGCTGGGGTTTTTACCGAAAGGTTTTCCCCCCCAGGGTATATCATTGTGTCATTTCTCTATTTTTCTGTTTGTATGGTATGTGGTTGCAATGTCTTTGTTAAAGTAGTTACGAATCTGAAATTGTAAGGATTTAAAAGAATTTGCACAATACTCTCCTATAGAGATTAGCGTAGGAAGCTATTTTCCGCACTGAGTTTCCTCTCTCTCTCTCTCTCACTCTCTCTCTCTCTCCCCCTCCTTCTCTCTCTGTCTCTCCCACACACACACACCTCTCCTTCTCCTTCTCTCTCTCTCTCCTACTTTCTTTGTTTCCCCTTCTCTCTCTCTCTCTCTCTCTCTCTCTCTCTCTCCTCTCTCTCTCTCTCTCTCTCTCTCTCTCTCTCTCTCTCCCTCTCCTTCTCTCTCTCTCTCTCTCTCTCTCTCTCTCTCTCTCTCTCTCTCTCTCTCTACTCTCTCTCTCTCTCTCTCTCCTCCTCTCCCTCTCTCTCTCTCTCTCTCCTCCTTCTCCTCTCTCCTACTCTCTCCCTTTCCCCTTCTCTCCTACCATCTCTCTCTCTCTCTCTCTCTCTCTCTCTCTCACACACACACACACACACACACACACCTCTCCTTCTCCTTCTCTCTCTCTCCCTTTTCCCTTCTCTATCTCTCCTTCCCCTTCTGTGTGTGTGTGTGTCCGTCTCTGTCTCTGTCTCTCTGTCTCTATCTCTATCTCTCTCTCCTCTCTCCTCCTTCACTCTCTCCTACTATTTGGCTTTCTCCTTCTCTCCTACT